>RCFS01000070.1:0-66829 GCA_004296355.1 Lepiota venenata
CTTCTTTTCTATCTTTAATACTGACACTCCCACACTCACGCTTCCTTTCTCCCACACACAACTTCTATTTCACACAGGAAGCCTTCTTTTACCTGGGCCCATCTTCTTATGACTCACCTTGACAAGTACTTACCCAGGGTACTCATAAATAGCAGATAACCAATATGTATATAAACCTAGCTACAATCACTTGTATCTTTAGCTTAGTGTTATACACTGTTCTGCTTAAACCTCTTGTTCGCCTGAAAGGGTATCAGAGATTTATCCAGCCCATCTCCAAGTCAAGTAATAAGACTCAAGGACCAAGTCTGTATAGACATCCTTGTGATCCCAATCTTGCGACTCAGGAGTGGACCCCTAACCCGGGTAACAAAACACTAAGCTATCTCTGTTCCCCTCCCTTGTGCCTCTTTAGGCGCGTGTTGTAGCCACTTGCTACGTGTTGTGCCATTGGCGCGTGTTGTGTTTTCAAAACGCGTGTTAAGTAGCCGTTGCTACGTGTGTCGCCAGTTGCAATGTATTCCCTTCCCCGTCATCATCCTGGAGTTCAAAGGACTCCTTCTCAACATCATCATCTGTGCCGCAGGCTACGTGATAGGAAGAATCATCGCGTGGTATATCATCAACCACTCCCCTCATCAACCTTTCCTCCGTCTCGAAATACATTTGTATTTTGTGACAAATTAACCCGACAAACTGGAGTATAGAAAACTCCTCTCTTATACTCTCAAAATTATCATTGGCTACGCGATTTACAAATTAATCGCACGCCTCATCAAATACCACAATACCACCCCGACTCCGCCCCCCTTCTTCATCCAAAGAAGAAGAATCTATTTCCGAAGAACAACCTCCCTCCAATCCCCAGTCTGAAGAAGAATACCTCTCAGACGAACAACCTCTTCAATCAGACGAAGAAGAACAACTTTGCCAACAAGCAATTGAAGAATACCCATTCCTTCCCCAATCCCATCAACAATTCCAAACCCCGACAACTCCTTTAGAAGACTCCCCCTTTCGTAACCCTTACAAAAGAACCAACATACCTCCTCGTTCGACTCGAATTAGTGGACCAGGACCATCTCGACCTCAAGACCCAAGAAGGCCTCCTCTCTCAATTCAGCCTTCTCCTCACCCCCTCACTTCACAAACACCGCAACTAACAACGCTACCCCCAGCATCACCTATCCAAACTTCTCCCACGCACACCTCTACAATCAACCCACAAACAACTATGGGTTCACAAGCCGCCGCCCCAGCTCCAGCAGCTCCAGCAGCACCAGCACCCCGAGAAATCGGATTTATCAAACCTCCCATCTTTGACGGAGACCGAACCAAATTCGACGACTGGCTTTTTGCCGTCGACGTCTACCTTATCGGAAATGACCTCGTCTACCCCCGAAATTATGACAAGTGCCTCTTCACACTCACATCTATGCAAAAAGGAGAAGCTCAAACCTGGGCATCTCAATATATTGCAGAACGATACGCTGCAGGACTAGCGCAAACACCCCCGTACCATGGATTCTACAACGAAACATGGGCCGCTATGAAAGCTCGTCTTCGACAAGACTTCCGACCAGCAGATGAATCTGCTTACGCCCATACTTGCCTACAAACAATGAAACAGGCAGGTAAACCTATGACTGACTTCAATTCGAAGTTCAAAGACATGGTCCGACTTGCGGACATCCACGAGGATCGAACTCTCATCGATCTCTACCAGAAAGCCATCGATCGCAGAATCGCAATCAAAATCAACACCTCCGAAAATCCGCCACAAACTATTCAAGGATGGTACACCTTAGCCAACCGACTCGACGATAATTTCCGCCGAGTAAACGCTCTTTACGGAACACCACGTTCCTTCAACAATAACAACTGCTTCCAATCGAAGCAAAAACAAAATAACACAGTTCCCTATGCGAACTACTACACCCGATCAGCCCCTAGGTTCACACCTAGAGACCCCTATGCCATGGAGATAGACAATCTCCAAACCGAAGAATATGAGGACCCATACCCCATAATACCTCACGAAATCAACAACATCCCTTGCGAAGACAATTGCAACGGATCCCTCGAAATTGACGCTGTCCTTACTGGCCAGCAAATGAAACAATACCAGAACTGCAAATGTTTCAGATGCGGATCTGAGAAACATTTCATTGCAGAATGTCCCATGCCCGCACCAACTCGCCGCTTCCCTGGTGCCCGAACTCAACCGGTTTGACCGGTTCGAAACCCAAATAGGCCTAAACCTTCCACTTCCACCCCTCGCAAGTATTCACTTGCGGTTGCCGACGTTGCCACACAAATGCAGCAACTTGTGGACACCTTGGAGCCGGAACTCCAAGAAGAACTACATTCAGCACTGGCTGAGGACCCCCAAATGCGTCCCTTCCAGGATTTTTAAAACGGAGTGATGTCAAACGATGTGCCCCTGCACACTCCCAAAATGGACAAACAATTTCTCCTCTTACGATCGATTCTGTACAATTAACTACGTCCTTGAATAAAAGATCTCTTTTCCTCCCCATTGAGATCTGGAGTGAACGATCGTCGAAACCTGTGGCCATCACTGCCCTGATTGACTCAGAAGCTCAAGGAAATTTCATATCCAATAAAGTCATAGACCGACTCGGATATCAACGCCAATCCCTGGACAATCCCATTGCCTTAACCAATGTGGATGGATCAAATAATCAACATGGCATGATCCGAGATTATGTCACAATCGACGCCATCATCGATAGTTGCGATTGCAAATTGCAAGCCTTTGTCACCAACACCGGAGCAAAGGATTTCATAATGGGTTTTCCCTGGTTGGAACAACACAACCCTGATATCAACTGGAAAACCAAAACATTTTCTTGGAAACCACAAATCGAACACTCGGCATTCCCACAACTTCTCAAAACTCTCCGCCGACCGATAGAAGCCAATTCCATATCTATGGATTACATGGCCGGACATATCACTACCACCGACAAAGCACCAACAGAGTACTTCAATATCAATAACATTAATCTCGACGAATTCTCCATGGAGAACGAAATGAACCCTATGCTGTTCACACCAATGGAAATAAACGCGAAAGCAACCTTCGCTACTCAACTCCATAATACCGCCGCCAAACTTACATCCAAACTCCACGGTAAACTCCCCGAAAAACAAGAAGAAAACAAGATCCCTCGACGTTTCGCTCGATGGGCAAAATTATTCGATAAGAAAGCATCCGAACGATTCCCACCATCACGATCTTTCGATCACGCCATCGAAACAAAACCGACTTTCGAACCAAAGTCGATGAAACCATACCACCTAGCGCCCGCCGAAAATAAAGCACTAAAAGAATTCATAGACGAGAATTTGCGAAAAGGGTACATCCGACCCTCGAAATCACCAATGGCATCGCCATTTTTCTTTGTGGCAAAGAAAGGAGGAGATCTCCGACCTTGCCAAGACTATCGTTACATCAACGAACATACGGTAAAGAACGCTTACCCAATTCCCATGATCTTCACTATCATGGATAAACTCAAAGGAGCCAAATACTTCACCAAACTCAACGTCCGACTCGGGTACAACAACATCCGAATCAAAGAAGGCGACCAATGGAAAGCCGCATTCAAAACGCCACAGGGTCTATTCGAACCCACGGTAATGTTCTTTGGATTGTGCAACTCCCCTGCTACATTCCAACACATGATGGATACAATCTTTGCCGAACAACTCGACAAAGGCGGAATTATCATCTATATGGATGATATACTCATTTTCGGTAAAACCCAGGAGGAAACCGATCAAATCACCGAACAAGTATTGAAAATACTCGAAGAAAACGACCTTTTCCTCAAAGGAGAAAAATGCGAGTTCAACAAACAACGACTCGAATACCTAGGCATGATAATCACGCCTGACAATATCAAAATGGATCCCGGGAAACTCAAAGGCATCAAGGATTGGCCTATTCCCAAAACTGTCCGTCAAGTACGAAAATTCATCGGGTTTTGTAACTTCTATCAGAAGTTTATCCGTAAATACTCAGATCTCACAAAACCTCTCAACACCCTCCTTTCGAAAAAGAACAAATTCGAGTGGAAAACGGAACAACAAAAGTCTTTTGAGACTCTCAAGAATGAATTCCTCAAGGAGCCGGTACTCCTCATGCCCGATCAAGAAAAACCTTTTGAAATCGAAACCAATGCCTCAAAAGTGGCAAGTGGAGCTGTGCTCTATCAATACGACATCAATGGTAACCGTAGACCAGTATCATTCTTCTCCAAAACTTTCGCACCAGCCGAAAGAAATTACGACATATATGATCGCGAACTCCTCGCCATCGTCCGTGCATTAGAAGAATGGAGACATTATCTCCTCGGATCCCCTCACCCGGTGGTCATCAAAACTGATCATCAAAATCTGACTTATTGGAGGAAACCCCAAAAGATCAGCCGCCGTCAAGCTCACTGGGTCCAGCTTATGGCCGACTACAACTTCAAACTAGAACACGTGCCTGGAATTAAAATTCCGGCACCAGACGCCTTATCCCGCCGACCTGATTATGATCTGGATGATGATCAGGATAATACCAACGTCATAGTTCTTCCAGAAGAACTGTTTATTTCCGCCATTGATGTGGCACTACGTAACCAGGTCATCAATTCTCCAAAATACGACCCTAAAACTGCTGAGGCTGTCCAACAAATCAGGGATCACCTCCCAAAATCCGCCGACTCCGACTTCGGACTCGTCCCCACCGATAATGGCAACCTTGTCACTTTCCAAAACCGGGTTATTATTTCCGAAGACCTCAAACTTCGCCGCGAAGTAATAGCGAAGTACCACGACCACCCCACCAAAGGACACCCTGGTGAACAAGAAACTTACCGATTGGCCAAAAAGGACGTCTACTGGCCAGGGATGTCGACATTTGTCAAGAATTATGTCAAAGGCTGCCCCGAGTGTCAGCAATACAAAATTATCCGACATCCGGATAAAGTCCCTCCTCAGCCGATATCGGCTTTGGAGACGCTTCGCCCCTTCTCCCAAATTTCATGGGATCTCATCACGGGTCTCCCTGACTCCGACGGCTTTAATGCCATATTGTCTGTGGTGGACCACGGCCTTACGAAGGGGGTAATTTTCATCCCTACATCCGACAAATCAACCGCCGATGACATCGCAAGATTACTCATCGAAAAAGTATTCACTAGATTTGGTCTTCCCGACAAAATCATATCCGACCGCGACCCTAGATTCACCGCAAAATCCCTTCGAGAATTGGCTAAACGCCTCAACATCAAACAGGCCTTCTCTACAGCCTACCACCCTCAAACAGATGGATCCACAGAACAATACAACCAAGAGATTGAAACATATCTCTCCATTTACTGCACCCGAAATCCCCTCCACTGGGTCGACTCCCTACCCCTTGCCGAGTTCTCGCACAACTCAAGAACTCATGCCTCAAGGCAAAAATCCCCATTCGAACTCATCATGGGATACAACCCACCCTCTATTCCCACAATCATGGAAACATCAGACTTTCCATCAGTCGATGAAAGAATTCAAACTCTGGATCACACCAGAAGAGAAGCACAAGCAGCACATCAACTATCCGCTGACATCGTGCGACAACGAAACAACAAATCAATCAAACTGTTCACAACGGAACAACGTGTCTGGCTAGAAGCCAAGAACCTCAAACTCCCGTTCTTATCAAACAAAATATCCCCGAAACGTTTAGGACCTTTCCAAATCAAGAAAGTCCTATCACCGATCAACTACGAATTGACACTCCCAACACACTGGAAAATACATCCAGTCTTCCATCGAAATCTTCTAACCCCATACGAGGAAACAGAAGCATATGGAGCAACCCAAACCCCGCCTCCGCCGATAATCATCAATGATGAAGAAGAATACGAAATAGAAGCAATTATCAATCATCACTGACGCCACAATCAACTCCACTTCTATATCAAATGGAAAGGATACCCACATACCGAGAACCAGTGGCTACCAGAAAAGGAACTCTTAAAGAACGCCAAAGAGATCCTTCAAGAATATAAAAGGACTCACAAAACGTGAAAGAAATCTCAGGAACTTTTGAGAACCTACCAAACACAGAAGTCAAACAGCCTCTCAAACACTTATAACCACTCTCCAACAATGTCTTCCATCACCCGCCCCCAATCAGCTCTTGCCTCCATCTCCTCTCACTCCACTTCCAACACTACAAGCTCAATTGTTATTATAGATGGATTCACACCATCTCCGACAAACTCACTTTCAGGAGCTTCCATTCCGCCCCCGTCTCCCTACACTCCCTCCGACGCCTTTGCCAACGTCTTCGACAGGGACAAAACCCCCGACCCCAACGACACTCCCGCAGGAACCCCTGCCCCAATCCCCACCTTTCCTAAGGCAACAATCACTATACATCCTGGACCAGCAACAACTAGCACTGGACCACTGGGACCAAATCGAATTAGCAATAGCGATCTCAGGAAGATTGCAACCGACGTCTCCTTTGGAGATAGACTACTCGACCCTACAATTCAAAGCTCCGACAGAGCTTTCTGGAACCACTATGCCGACATGGTTCGACAAACTCAGGCTCTCAATAGAGCGTTCGAACAACAACGAAAGTGGACAGAATCACTCAAGATCTCATGCCGAGATCGACCGACTCTCATGTCCGTGCTGTATGCGCACCTATCCTACGGTCCCCCGGGCTCAAACCTTCAGGACCCCATCACCATCGATGACTCCATCATCCAACCCCAGTCCTCCACCAAGCCCTCCGGGCCCAATCCCAATTCTACCCCCGGCCCCAAGAGCCGAAACCCCTTCAACAACTCTGCCATGGCCACTTTCAAGGCCCTTGACGAGGAACAATCTAGACGACACGTGGCCAAGCCCGTGGCTCACAACACTAAACCCGGTCCTTTGGGTCGATCCAAACCTTACCCCACCAGAACCGTTCACCCACAAACCAACTCCAACCCCACCAAACCAGCCGACCCCAAGTATGTCTGTCCTGAATGCAGACGAACTGGACACTGGGCATCCAACTGCCCCAACTTCCAATGTATGGGATGCAAATTATATGCACCCGGACACTACTCCTACAACTGCATCAAATATTGATGCCCCTACTGCAAGAATTGGGAACCCAAACACCCACGACAGGCCTGTCCCAAACGAGGCACCAAACCTACCAAGAATATCACGGCCTACTTTACCAAGAATCAACCCAAACCTCGGGTTACCAAACCACATACACCCATCCCCGACTACCAGTTCCCCGAACCCTACACACCAAATATGGGAACCTACTACGACGACTATATTGACGATGCCGCCGATGCCAACAACACCGGTGAACCTGCCGGACCCAACTACCTTTAGCCCCGAACAAAACAGACGATTCTGGAATGCCTTCTTTCCAGACCCACCATCTCCCCAAACCGCACTCGAACTCAACATCCACCAAACTCCAACTCCACCATTTTCCCCGGTTATACCGGCAGCAATTTACATTGAAGATGTCGACTTCTTAGCCGCTTACCCAAGCGACAACGAACCACAAGATCATAACAGAGTATGATCATAAAAACGGGGTAATGTTATCAGAACCCTAAGAAGGACTATACATAGGTCTTAGCCACCTTCCTGATGGACAGTAGAATACTTCTTTTCTATCTTTAATACTGACACTCCCACACTCACGCTTCCTTTCTCCCACACACAACTTCTATTTCACACAGGAAGCCTTCTTTTACCTGGGCCCATCTTCTTATGACTCGCCTTGACAAGTACTTACCCAGGGTACTCATAAATAGCAGATAACCAATATGTATATAAACCTAGCTACAATCACTTGTATCTTTAGCTTAGTGTTATACACTGTTCTGCTTAAACCTCTTGTTCACCTGAAAGGGTATCAGAGATTTATCCAGCCCATCTCCAAGTCAAGTAATAAGACTCAAGGACCAAGTCTGTATAGACATCCTTGTGATCCCAATCTTGCGACTCAGGAGTGGACCCCTAACCCAGGTAACACTGGTGCACCAAGCAAAAGGCCCCAGCACAAAGCCAATTGACATATGGTAGTAGTGAGGGTAGCCAAAAGAGAGTGAAACAATCCTGCCAGTAAAAGTATTATGTAGCCAACAAGTTTCTCCTACGTAACCTGACCAAATAATACAGTAATATCCTCATAAATCCCTGAATATTTAGTCATAAATTGTTGCACCAAAGGTCAGTTTTTTACACCAATTATACTAGAGAATCTCTACAGAATATCTATGACACTGGTGTTGTGAATTGCTGATATTTTGCAGGGAATCTCCACAGTTTTTATCATGAGACCCTACAGTAATCTCTTAGATATATGTAGATATTCCTGGTGTTTGTGTTAGTAAATTAATACATTTATCTACAATATATGGCCAAGCTCCTCCAGTATTAGTTACCAACATCTCTACACTTAAGGTAAAACCTAAGGTAGAGTTTATCTACAGTCTGGGGAGTACAGTGTGTTATCACCAGCCAAACACTTCCCCTCTTCCCTGTTTGCCACATCTGGATCTATCTCTCTCACTAAGCCATCCCTGCTGTTCCTCATCTGCTGTGACTGCATTACAATGTGTTTCATAAAATTCCAATAACCAATGTTGGCTTTGGGATGGGGCAGCAGTGGTGTGGTATCCTGTAGCCACTCCTGAACTACAACTAGTTCAGCAAAGAGTGGGGAGGAATCCATGAGAGCTTGGGCAGTGGTGGCTGTGGGTGTATAGGGATTTTCCACAAGGAGATCTTGGGGTGATTTTGTTGCTGGAGTATCTGTTTTGTGGGCACTGGAAAATATAATGAGAGAGATGGCACAGGATACTACGGCGGCACAAAGGAATGTATATAAAATCATCTGGGGACCAGACAGGAAAGCTGGGCCCCAGGGGAGCTACAGTAGTGAGTTATGTACACCAAGTTTGTATGTAGCTGTTTGCTAAGGAATGAAAAGTATTTGTCTACATGGCTACAAAGACAAGAGAGCACCTACGGTGGATAGGTAAAATGGGAATACAATATGAAATGACAGTCCGAAAGAAACAAACAAACCGAGTCTGACTCAAGCTGAACACTCGATTTTCGACAAAATACAGTAGTTTAGAAGAGCAGTGGGAGGTTTGGGGTGCATGCATGGCATGACTGCCTGGAGGAGCCCCCATGTATTCTCCTCCCATCTCTGCAATTCCAGTTCCTCTGCACTTGCTTGCCTGTCTTGCATTTCTTGGAAGTCTGCAAGCCTGATTCATCACATTAGACATAGGGTTGAAATCTGAAAGGGTGTCGACACGTCCTGGTCACGACATATTTGTCTCAGGCACAGTGCAATGCCAGAGTTTCGGTCTGTGTTTCCAGGACATCTTTGACGGACTGACACAAGAACAGCACTTCTGCGCAGGGACCATTAAAGTGCAGTTGTTTAGATTTCGATGTCATGACCATTCTTATTGTCGAATTCCCACGCAAATGTACATACTACATGATCAGAAACATTACATAGAATTGTATGGTGTGTACTCCCCTGAAACCATTCAGTACGTCGCCCTCAATATTTCCATGCTTCCTCCCTGGCTCCTTTTTGGATAGTCCATATCTGTAGCTGGGCTGACCAACCCGATTATTTACTGGTGCCAATGCTAGCAGTTCGGCCGCCACATGACGACCTGCCAGCACACGAGCCGATGCCGAACATGTTGCGAGGAAGGATAGTGAACAGCAGCACCACCCTCAACCCCTTACAGCTCACATCAAGGAGTTTGGGATCCACGGAGGAATCTGGGAGATCATCATCATTCCCATGATCCACGATGCATACGGATCGAAGCGGCCACGAGGGAGGGATATCGACGAATGGCTCAGCCAAGGGAAAACAGTAATAACTGAGATATTCAGCTTACTTCATTTCGCGTGGTAGTGATTGCAACGACAACGATATGTTACCCCGCTTGTAGACTCCTTTGTCACACATTGCCAGCTATCGGGGCCCCGGAATTTTTGGCGGCACAGCAACTCGACAATTTCTGCTGCTGCAATTATCCAGGGCACGCTACACATTGGCAGCATGCACATGCTCTAGTTTTCTCAATGAAATAATTGGTCTCAATCGTCAGAATCGATAGACTCGGTCAAAATCGTTCCTGGGTCGGGCTGACGACTTTTTACACCAAATAGCGGTGTAAGCCTGTTGCTCAGACTCGCGCGGCTCCACCGCAAAATTGCAAATTAAGCCGTTTGTCAGACAAGCGTCACACCACATGTGGTAATTTAATCGTTGAACTGCGTGACGGCGAGTTATCTCTTACCCTTTGTGCGACACTACGATGCTTCATTTCGCGTGTTATTTTCCCGAGGGTGACAAATTTTTTGTCATCCATATCGAGCCAGATTGTTGGGTTCACGAACTATATCGGGCGGTTGTGGCGACACTCGGTAGGGGGGGAGAGCTTCAGGACCTACGCCTCTTCAAGGTAAACTTGTTCTTTCTCAGCTGGTAACCATCCAACTAACCCGCAACAGACGGATGTTTTCATTAAACCCGATGATACACTACAATCGCGTGCTCTTCAGTGGCTTCACGAGCAGCGAGCTGATGACCAACTCAACGAGAGGACATCGCTTTCCTCCGTCTTTCCCAGCGGCCCTCACGGAACTTACGATAGGTTAGATATCATCGTTGCCGATGTAGAAGGTATGTTCTGCTCGATCCAAGAGTCTGTCTTCCTCTATTCGGGTTAGTTATGGAGATGTCCGAAGGCCTGGGTGATCCATATAGCGCATATAAGAGGAACGTCAAGAAAGGTGTGTATTGCGCTGGCATCTCCTATGTGCTTATCTTTCTCATTTACACCGCAGCTCTCAACGAATGTGTAAAACGCATATCTGTTGCTTATTCACCATCGGAGGTGGTCACTTCTCCCCAAAACCTGGTCTATGTATTTGGAGGTGATCAGCCTCGCATCCACACAGGTCGGTCTGGCGGACCCCCTGCTGTGATTTTCAACCTTGCCCTTGCCGCCTTGCAGGAACGCCTCGACCATCTCGAACGAGTTGATATTTCCTCTTCCGATGTTGAGCACGCTGCTAGTTACCTCCGTTCTTCAGTCAACTTCTACAATCCTGAGGAAGCACGTCAGGATTCCATCACAACTCTAATCGATGAGGCAGTTGGGGAGAGCGGAAAGTGGGGAGAAACTCTTGATTGGGCGAATAAGATCAAACCTGACGGTTGTTGGTGGCACGACGACATGTTCCCCATCCTGGTCCTTGAGCTGAAGAATACGCTGGGCCTGCGCGGGGATGCTCTTTCCCAAGCCATTATTGATTACAGCAAAATAGTTTTGCAAGACAAGGTTTGATGAGCTCTGTCTACTGCTTCGAACCCTATACTTATTTTGTTTGTAGTACAAGCCCTTCCGGGAATACTGCAATTTCCCAACCATCCTATTAGGTGTCACTGCAGATCGGCTCGAAATTTCTGTGGCCGTTTGTGTAGGACCGATCTACGTGACCAAGTTACTGGCGCTCGACCTTTCCGTAGGATTTCATGCCTCTGATAATATGATCCACCTGGCCCGTGTGTTCAAGGCTTTGTCACACTGTCGGGAAGATCTCAAAAAGTATTACAGTGATATCAGGTGCTCAGCGTCTACGGCTCGTAGATTATCCTGTTTATTTCCGACCCCGACACCCATTTCTTCCGAACAATCACCCAACCCAATGCAGCCGCCCACAATTACCTACCGGCAGTTTTTCACACGAACAGGCCAACCGACCTCTGCTCTTGTTGACTTGAGAAACACCACCACGGCCATGTATATTGCCACGGCCGCCATTGATGGTACTGAACAGGAGGTCATTGTCAAGTTCACCACACGTTACAACGAAATGGCACACCGCCTCCTTGCCAGCGCTCAACTTGCTCCAACACTACACTTCTGCGGGCGCGTTGTTGGCGACCTCTACATGATTGTTATGGAGCGGGTGCATGGTAAGTCTGTCTGGGAGCTCCAAGTGGATGGCACGGCAATACCTGCAATGGTCCTGGAGAAGGTCGAGAAGGCAGTGGGTCTCCTTCATGATGAAGATATTGTCTTTGGCGACTTGCGAAACCCCAACATACTCTACGTTGGATCTGAGGGTCGTGTGGCTCTAGTTGACTTTGATTGGGCTGGAAGAGACGGAGAAAGCAGATATCCAGTTACGCTCAACCCCGGCTTTGGTAATATTTGGGCAGAGGAAGTCGGACCTTATGGTATTATGCGCAAAGCACACGATTTATGGCAGCTGGATCAGTTGAAGAAGCTTTGTGAATCTAACTAGCCATTTCACTCCCCTCGTAGCTATCAATTGTGATTGGTATGTGCTATTGGTAGCACTACGTAAAATCCCACATATCTTACTGTTCATTGAGACGATTTGTTCAGGGGTAGGGTGTCAGGACACTGCCTGTGCAAGCAATTGCTCGAGCAAACTACCAGGTATGTCTGAAATCAAAGCTTCCACACTGCGGAATAGAGACTGATATAAGTAAAAGAAGCAGAGCAAAAATACAAGGGGAGGAAATATCGTCGCGGTATTCCAAAGAATCACATAGACAACACTCTAAATGGATCCGAGCCTCCACCCTCCAGCCCCGCCAGCACGGCCTGACGGACTGCACCAAGGTAATCACCCAAACTCCGACCACCTTCATTAATAAAGTCCTCGTAGATCTTGTACCGCGAGTCTGCTACAATATTCACGAGTTCCAGTGCACTTTTCAGGTTCCTGCCAATTCATTTCATATAAGTAGAATGAAGAAAAAAAAAGAGGCGCAAGGGGGATGCATACCCTGGAATGAATGGTCTTGAGGAGGTCAAAAGCGAGTGTAGCCGGATGACTAGCTCAGGAACGAAAATTTGCCGGATTCGAACAAGCTCTCGACGTCGCCGGTCACCTGTCAACAAAACACGCGTCATCCACCAAATTTGCATTCTTGAATGAAAATGCAACACACCTCCGTTCGTCTGCTCATCTACAGCTAACCATTCTGAAGTGAGCAGCTTCGTGATCTGGTCGTACACTTGATCGATCAATCCCTACATGGCAGGTTATACAAAAAAAAAAGCCTGAGAGGGAACAAAAAAGAGCTTACCCGATATTCCGTTAGCCAGTTAGTCGTTTCCTCTTTACTCATACCCGGAACATGTGCTGCTTGACATGTTACAACTTTCTCAAGGGTTTCCCAGATCAAGAAGAATTGTCGATAGTGGAGGTATTCTGTGGCTCGTTCTTCGGGTTCGCTAATGGACGCCAGTTCAGGCGGAACCATCTCTAACAACCTTTGTGCAAGTTGAATCCTACCCGAAGCTGCAGAGGGACGGCACGATCAGCGCGCATCGAGCGGGTGGAGCCTGGGTATACGCGTACCCAGGAAGTACCGAAGTATCACGTTCACCTGCTCCAGCGCCGTATCATAAGTGCTGTCCAAGAAGGTCGTCCACTCGATCGATCGCAGCAAGAACAGTTCCGCTTCTGTCTCTTGCGACTGTAGTGCGATAATGGAAGGCAAGAGTCCTTTTGGTGCTGGCAAGATCTATGTGCTTTGAGTGATAAAGGGCAAGGGACACCATCGGGCATACTCACCTCAAACGCCTTTTCGATTGTTCTCTCGGCGGCTGCAACTGCCACGCGTTCCATATCCAGTCCATGATCCTTCGCACGCGTCAAAGCTAAACGGCGTTCAGAGACGTCGGCAGACAAGGCCAACGATACGAGGAACATCGCGTATCGCTCAACTGCATTATCGCCAAGTGCGCTAGCATACATAGCGATCAGGTCCCGTTGGCCGGCATCCTGTTACACGATTAATATATGTGCTTAGGGCGCAAACTAAGCACATTACGCACCTCTAAAACTTGAAGATACGCCTCCAAGATGACTTGCGTCGCGAGTGGTGGAACGGTGATGTCGATCATTTGGAGATAGAGACATAAATGTGCGAAGAATCGGCACATCGGTGCATACCTACAAGAAGCTGCATGAAGAACCGGTAGCCAGATTACTACTACTACTCACTCGATGGTCTCAGGTTTATAGGATCCATCACTCAAGCCGTGAGCAAAGGCTTCGAGCAGTTGGGATGTCCTGTTGAGAATGATATACAGCTGTGAGAAATGGAACGCGTGGTCGGCAGGCGGCCTAGAAGGATATATGCGTTAGTATTGTGGTGCGGGAACTACTACCACCCGTACCCCTCCGACACAACTACACCCTTCAGACTCTCCAGAGTCTCAGTAACCTCTTTGATCCATTCATTTTCTTCACTCTCCGCTTCTGCAACCGAAATGGCTTTTACGCCCTTCTCAACAGCCTCCACTCCGCCTTCCCAGAAGCTTCCGCCGAGCTTGGATAATTCCGTGTTCTCCTTCTCCTCACACATTATGCTAATCTGTGCCCATAGGTGATCTTCCCATGTTCGACATGAAGATTTTAAGATAGTGGACGTCTGAGGAGATGGGGCCAATGCAGCGTATAGAACACGCTCAGCTTCTGAAAGGGATGGCTAGTGGCGCGACGTTAGCGGTGTGTGAGACGAGATCAAGAGAAAATATACATTCAAAGCAGTCCTCGTGCACGAAGCCTTCCACAAGTTACGGTTGCGGTTGCCCTGCCAGAAATCGGGATCCTCCTCTTCTTCAAGTAGATCCTCGTCCTGGGGTTTTGTAGCTGACGCGTATATATAAAATGGAATGTTATTCTGCATTGGCCAAAAACTCACAGAGTGTTCTCCAATTAAATAGCAACGACCCGCGTATGCTCGCGGCTCGCCATGGTTGGTAGGCTTTTCGACAAAGTTCGACAGCTTCTTCTAGCTGGCCAGCACGAATATAGCCGTACAACGCCTGGATCAAACTTCTGTCATAGCTCTTCACCTGTGTCAGCTAGTCAGCTTGGAGACGACTAGTAAAAACCATACCGCGTCGTCACCAGCCAAACACTTCCCCTCTTCCCGGTTTACCACATCTGGATCCATCTCTCTCACTAAGCCATCCCTGTTGTTCCCCGTCCGCAGTGACTGCATTACGCTGTGTTTTGTAAACTTCCAATAACCGGTGTTGGCTTCAGGATGGGGCGGTAGCGGTGCGGTATCCTGTAGCCACTCCCGAACTACGACTAGTTCGGCAAAGAGTGGGGAGGAATCCATGAGAGCCTGGGCGATGGTGGCTGTGGGTGTATAGGGATTTTCTGCAAGGAGGTCTCGGGGTGATTTTGTTGCTGGAGCTTCTGTTTTGCGGGCACTGGAAAATATAATGATTTAGAAGAGCGGCAGGAGGGTGTGTTCGGGATGTGCGTACGGCATGACCGCCTGGAGGAGCCCCCACGTATTCTCCTCCAATCTCAGCAATTCCAGTTCCTCCGCGCTTGCTCGCTCGTCTCGCGCCTCTTGGAAGTCGGCAATCCTAGCAAATCACATCAGACACGGGGTTGGAACTTGAAAGGACACGCGCACGTACTGGTCACGACATATTTGTCTTAGGCGCGGTGCAAAGCCAGAGTCTGGGTCCAGCAATGTTTCCAGGTCGTCCTTGGCGGACTGACACAAGGACAGCACTTCTGCGCAGGAGCGATAAAGTGCTTCCGACATCCTGCAAGTGCAGCTGTTTTGGATTTCGATGGTCACGACCTGTTCTCTTTGTCATCGTCGGATTCCCACGCAAATGGTGTGCAAACCCCGGTACAGTACATACTTCAGTCAGAGGGATAACCAGAATGCCATATATCCAACATGTCTCCTACCCCCCTCTTCCCTGGTGAGATAGGTCATAAAGGTATGACTCGCGGTATAGGGCACCCTTGATGACACCTGGATTGACAGAAAAGTACTATTTCCTCATGGGGGTATTCTTGCTCAATGGGATCCACGTACAATTCGACACTCTCGAGGGCCGGGAGACAGAGTGGCCCAGAATTCGTTGACTTTTTATTTAGGGATCGAAGCTGTGGCCATGAGGAAGGGATATCGACCGCTTTGTGAGGGGCAAGCAGTAATGGCTGAGACATTCAGCGTACTTCATTTCTCGCGGTAGTGACATCAAGATGCCACCTCGGTCTTTCGAGGGTTCTGTAAACATGTATGTGATTGCCAAGGGCTTGGATCGTTCCATCAACACGTCTGTCCACTCGGTCGGCGGATGGTGTGGATCGATAGAATCTTTCCAGAGCTCTGGGGAAAAGAAAGCGACGGCACGCCACTACACCTGGGATGCATTGATGGTGTCTTTCAGGTGGGGTGGTATAAGGTAACTGTGCAACTCCGGCTTGCAGCTGGGAAGCATATCGATGGTGTGTGGATTGATAAAGAATATACGATTCAAGAGTTCGGGAAGAATCAGATGAGCAGGAGAGTCCTGCAAGCTGAGCTTTTGGGTCTTCGAGGCTTCAGCTTCAGCTTTAGAGTCCATGTCGATTAATTTTGCTGGCGTTGCGAAATCGATAAGCGCACTAATTAGAACCGACCAATATTCAATATTCAATAGTACTTGATACTTATGTCAGCTGCCATTCACTCGATCTGTACAAACCAATTTTTCAACCTCCCTCAGGACATTCTAATATATGTATGCTACCCTGCCGATGGGCATAATCACTGTTGGAATTTGAGATTGCACCCCGGCTTGGTGAGCTAATAAAATGCACACTCCTCATGGCTACCTTGTGATAGTACACTTATATACCCTAATGTAGTGTACCCCCCTTTGTCTGTTTGCCTCCTTGTCCCCTTGTTGTACCAAAATCCTACGTTTTGTTCACCTTCACTGAGTGATTCTAACAATCACATATTTTATTCTTACACTCACCTTGATTTAGCAATTACTTATGACGCATAACCGCGCGTTACCCTATATACTGTATGTAAGGTGGTGCGTTACACTGCTGGTGCGGCTTACAAAGAACGTCCGAGCCTGGGGGCAGGTGATGATATTCTTATCGTCCAGGCAGCTTCGATTACAATCCCCGGCACTCAAATCTGCTTTATAATATCCAACAAAGGGGTTCATTAATCCCCGCCGTACTAGCTCCCCGGCTGATTCAACTGCTTCCAATTCCCCGTCACATTGATTCGAACCGATTCCTTCACTAGAAGGGTGCGCATCACCCACGGGTCGGCCTCGTGCCCTTGGTAATCCATTCCATTCCGTCAATCAACTTGGAATGACACTCACCCTGATCCCACACTCGACCGGTGGTCTACGACTTCGGACTAACTTTCAGTAGGCCTAGACAGTAAATGGTAACGGGGACCCCACAACCTTCTCCAATGACTTTATTTATGAACCTCCGCCATCGTTATCCCAGGCACCTCCCTTTGTGCTAATTGACAAGTTGGCCGTTGTTTCATTACTCCCTGGGAAGCCCCTGGATTCTATCAGAAACATCTATCTCATTTGAGCCAAGAAGTCTGTGTCAACAGACTCGACGGCCCCCACAAGAGCCGGAGCTTGAGGATTCAGGTTGCACATATAAACCCCAGAGATTGTACTACTAATGAACGGATTCCATGAAGTATACTTCCCGCATCATCGTTCTCGCCCCCGTCCTGGTCTTTGCTCTATCTTATGTTCTTCTTGACACTTACTACTTCCTCCTTTCGTTCCTTCATTTGGGTTGCCTTGACGTTGGCGATTGCGGTATGGCCTGGAGATTTTGGGTATACAATCAATCAATCAGTATTCCTCCGCAATGGGAGGAGCAAGTACGCTCTCAAACCCCGCGCATCACCAGAGAGTGGGAGAGCCGTTTTGGCCCTCAATATCACTGTACTTCCTTCTTTCCTTCGACATCGCTTTTCTTATCCACGTCACATTCATATTCCACACGCTTGTTCGACTTGAACGACATTCTATATTTTATCTACCCAAGGGCTTCTCACAGCGATACACGCTTCTGTTACCACAATAAGGTCCGGTATAGTACATACATCAGTCATCGGTGTCAGAAGCGAATAGATCCACCATCTCTCGCATTTGCGCCTCTATACAATACTTTTCGAAATTCGAGCTGAAGGAGGTCAATAACGCATGGGTCGGATTGGTGAAGACTCGAGGTATAGAGCATCCCTGACGGCGCCTGAATTCACAAAAAAGGTCTACCTCCTCATGGGGATATTCTCGCTCAGACGGGTCCACATGCAATTCAATAGTCTCGAGGGCTAGGAGACACAGAAGCCCGGGATCCATTGGTTTTTTATTCGCCCCTGTATCTCCTATGTCTTGTGAACACACCATCCGATATAAAACCTTCCAACTGTGCAGGGTGACCCCCTGCAGATGGCGGACATGAGGTGTTTGGGATAGAACGAATTCGGTAATATCCATGATTTGGTGTAGCGATCCATTGTCAAGTTTACCAAGGTCAACTCTCTCGACTTGACCGAAGAAGGGCTGGAGTTTAGCAAGGATTTGTGGAAGCCAATTTTTAACAGCACTGGGATAGGAGTAAGTGAACGAAATAGAGATGAGACCCCCTTCAAACTGAAGATGATTTTCATCGGACCACTCGAGGGGGTTTTCATCCTTTGGGTACCCGCCAAGACCGACAACCTGTACCCCCTTGTGCGACATTTCGGGGCTATTCAGGTTGAGGATACAGCGATCAAACACAGGGTTCCTGTGTAGGTTTTCGAGTATGGTGAAGAGGCAGGGAATGATTTTGTCTAAGTGGTAGGATATTTGCTCCTCTATACGGCCCCGTCCACATAGGCTGAAGACTCGGCTTGTGTTCGACAAATCGAGTTGGGTCAGTGCCAGGGCACAGACTGTCGCATCCGCATGAAGAATAAATTCATATAAATGCAGGACGAGTGGGTGGCAGATATCTGAGTTGATGCTATGAGTAGTTTGTGCAGATATTGCATCGATAAGCACGAGGCTCTTGAGCAGAGGGAGACAATTAATGATGAGAAACCAACATTCCCAAGACCAGCCACGACCGGGGTGTGTGACACGCAAATGTGTTAATGTTGATTGGAGCAGAGCGATCTGCAATGGTTTTGATACTGGGAAGCTATCACAGAGATGAAGACGTTCGAGATTGGGCGTCCATGACTCCGGAAAGTCATCTGGCATTGATGGAAGAGTATTGGAATCTGGGATATCGTCATCATTCCGATGATCCACGATGCATAGGGATCGAAGCCGGGGCCAAGAGGAAGGGATATCGACCAATGGCTTTGTGAGGGGGAAGCAGTAGTAATTGAGACATTCAGCGTACTTCATTTCCCGTGGTAGTGACACCGAGATGTCAGCTCGGTCTTTCTACCAGCAAGTCTGTCCACTCAGTCGACGGGTGATGTGGATCGATGGAATCCTTCCAGAGTTCCGGGGAAGATAAAGTGATGGTGCGCCACTGCCGGCACACCTGGGATGCATTAATGGTGTCTTTCAAGTGGTGGGGTATAAGGTCACTGTACAGCTCTGAATTGCGGTTAGAGCACATGGAAAGATTGGTATATAAATTGATAAAGAATATGCGAGTCAAGAGTTCAGGGAGAGTCAGATGAACAGGGGAACTCCGTGAACAGGACTCTTGGGTCTTCGAGGCTTCAGCTTCAGCTTTACGTCATTTCAATTTTCGGTGTCATGAATGGCATGCGTGTGACATTTCGCGATATTATGTAAGCGGTTCGTTGGTCGCGTAGCCACGCGTCGGTCTACTTAGCTATAGGTAAGGGTCGTATGATCATAAACGGAGATGGTGGGTTCGTGCAGCTTATGAAGAATGTCTGAGCCGGAGAGTGAGTGGGACTCTCATCATCTAGGATGCTTCAGTTACAATACCTGGCACTCAAACCTGCTCTATTGGATCTAGCCGAACAAAAGAGTTCGTTGGTCCCTGCCGTGCTAGCTACTGGGCTTACTCAGTCGCTTCTAATCCCTCTGTCATGCATGAACCGGACCAGTTCCTTCACTCGAGTCTTTATATGTGCACCAATCACAGGTCAGCCCTATGGCCCTGATAATGCATTCTGTCAATCAACTTGAAATGCCACCCAGCCTGGCACACCTCCGACCCGTGGTCCATGACTTTCGGTCCGGCTAAACACTAGGTGGTGGCAGGCTCCCTGCAACCTTCTCCAATGGCCTATCTCTGAAGCTCCGCCATCATTATCCCCAGGCACCTCCTTCGTGCAGATTGGCAAGTTGGCCGTCATTTCGTTACCCGGGAGGACCCTGGATTCTATCAGAAAGATTTGTCTCCTTTGAGTCAAGAAGCCTGTGTCAATGAGGCTCTACGGCAATATGCAAGAGCCGGAGATTGAACATCCAGGTTGGGTATATAAGCCTCAGAGATTGCGATACTAATCAACGGATTCCATGAAGTACACTTCCCATATCGTCTTCCTCGCCCTCTCCATCGCAAGGTCGGCCTTTGCGTTGCCTACGGTACGGTTTTTCCTCGGCTGATAATCCTCGTATAACGGATGGCTGATTGTGTTACTTTAGGACTCCCATGACTATGAGGTGCAGCATTCTGCTCACAACCCCGATGAATTTGGTACTTCGCCCCAGGTGACACTGGTAAGACTACCGTATTTCCCCCTTTGTGACAAGGTTGTTGAACCAATGTAGCCACAAGCCGTCTGCCGCTTGCCAACGAAGCCTCCATTTGGCCGGCAGGGCTTCGAAAGTGAGCGCTTCGTCCGAAGGCAGAATGTCGGGTCCAGTATGTCTCTCCTTGATTGATTAGGGGACCTTTTCGCTCAAAGACCATAGCGATCACTGTCGCCGGCGTTCAGTACAGACTGACCGACGAAGTGTCTGGCCAAGGTGGTGAATTTGTTAGTGGTTCTACATACTCAGTGCTATCATATGTTATCCAACTGATTTTTTTCAGACATTCCGAGCGGAAACGGTTGCTACTAGGACCACTGTCTACGCTAAGCGGCCTGGCAGATCAGGAGCCGCCCCACCGGCTTTCCAATCAGAGGTAACCAACACCCAGCGAGCTGCGCAGGTGTTGAACAACAACATGTTCATTTCTTCCGGGCCATCAAATGATTACCAGTGGTTGATCACCGCAGCTGCTCCAGGAGGCGAAATATGGCTCCGGTGGTATGGAGATAGAGTACGGTTCGCCAGGAGAGCAGCTTGTGAAGCAGACATGGCAGATGCAAGGAGGGTTATCGCCGCTCAACAACAGAGGCTTGCAACCGGTGCCGGCTTCATTCACGGAGATAGCCATCCAGGAAACGTAAGTCCTCTCTTCTGACAAGTTCGAACCGACTTGTGGGGAACATTTCTCATTTGACGTCTGAAAGTGGTACCTGGACCAAACTGGGGCCATCGTAAATGCCGTTCCAATTGACTTTGGGGTTGTTCGGCCGCCACCACCGGTGAGTTTCAAGATGATATCCTGTCAATCCGGGGGTGATTTCTGAGTTGATAAATAATGGAATCAGGCCTCAAATATTGACCAGCTGCTTCGGGACCAGTATAAGTATGATGCAGATATGTGGAACAACATTGTGGACTGTGGCGTTTGTCTTCCTTGAGGTTGATTTGTTCGAAAAGTCATCCTAACTGGCGTCTTGAATGAGTGATTGGCAATTATCGATTATCTTTGACCAGTCGATAGCGGATATATACTCTTATCAAATCAAGTCTCGAGCTTATCATATATCAGGGCTCCTGCATCTGAATCAATTCTAGCTAGACGTCTGATGTACAGCTAGCCGATGAGACCGGGCAGGAAGGGATCGGTTGAGCAAATATGGCCAGAAGTGAGCCATTCCATGGCCCCTGCAGGTGCGGCATAACATGTATGGTCCTTTTGTTGCAGTGGAAGCGGTGCGGAGCGGAGATACATGATCAGGCCTTTGAGTTCTTACTAAGAGGGAGCTATGTAAAAAAACCAAGGGCTAACACCATGCAGCAGATTTAGATCACATTAGATACGTTTTTTTTTAAACGCAGAAGGGCGCGCATGTACTGGCCGCAACATATTTGCTTCAGGTGTGGTGCAAAACCAAATTCTGGGCCGAGCAATGCTTTAAGGTCATCCTTACCAAATAGACGAATTCATAGCACCTCTATGCACGTGATAAAGAATTCTAACATCCAATTGTCCTGTGCGAGTGCGGTTATTGGATTGCGATGTCACGAATGTGTAGGTTGTATGGTAATTTGCGATATGGTGTAAGCTATCCCCACTATTAGCATGCTTCGGCCATCAAAGCAAACAGATCCACCATGGCACGTCTGTCTCCGCAATCGAGAAGTTGCGAGTTGAAAGAAACCTTAAATGCTTGCACCGAATTAGTGAAGACACGCGGTGCAGGCCATTCGTGACCGTGGCTGAATTCACAAAAATGTGCTATCTCCTTGCGGGGATACTCTCGCTCGGACAGGCCCATGTGCAATTCGACGGTCTCGGGGGCTGGGAGACACAGAGACCCGGGGTTCATTGATGTTCGATTTACCTCTGTGTATCCAATGTCTTCCGAACATACCATCCGATATAGGACCTTCCAGCTGTGCAGACTGACGCCCTCCAGATGGCGGACATGTGGAATTTGGGATAGCATGAATTCCGTAGTAACATCAAATCTTTCGTCACAGTCGCCCAGACCAACTCTCTCGACCTGACCGAAGGGTTGAAGTTTATCAAGGATTGTTGGATGCCAATCCTTAATAATCTCAAGATTGGGGTAGATGAATGAAATAGAGATGAGACCCCCGTCAAACTGAAAATGATCTTCATCGGACCACTCCGGCAGTTCTTCGCTAGGCCACTCGGGCGGTCCTTCATCCTTCGGATACCCGCTAAGACCGACAACCTGTATCCCCTGGTGCAATATTCCCGGGTTATCCAGGTTGAAGATACAGCGGTCAAAGGTAGAATTCCTGTGTAGGTTTCGAGTACGGTGAAAAGGCGGAGAATAAGTTTGTTCATAATGGGACGTTTGTTCTTCTACACGGCCACATAGACTGAATAAATTCATCTAACTGCAATGGTTAGTGTGTCTCTGATTTGACAATATGGGTCGTTTGCGGAGATACTGCTTTGATAAGTACGAGGCTCTTGAGCCGAGGAAGACAACTGATGATGCTAAATCAACATTCCCAAGACCAGCCACGGCCTGGGTAGGTAGCATGCAGATGTGTTAATGTTGATTGGAGCTGAGTGATCTGTAATGGTTACGACACTGGGAGGCTACCACCACAGAGATGAAGGCGCTCGAGATTGGGTGTCCATGAGCCCGGAAAATTGTCTGGTAATGGTGGAAAAGGACCGCCTTCGGAATATAGGAGATTGGTTTTATCCGCAATGCCAAGGAATGGAAGCTGGGGTCATGAAGAAGGAATATCGACCAATGGCTTTGTGAGGGGGAAGCGGTAATAACTGAGACATTCAACGTACCTCATTTCCGGTGGTAGTGACACCAGGACGCCATCTCGGTCTTTCGAGGGTTTTGTAAACGTGTATGTAATTGCCAGTGAGGGTTTGGATTGTTCAACCAACAAGTCTGTCCACTCGACACATGGATGGTGCGGGTCGATGCAATCTTTCCAGATTCTGAGGAAGATAAAGTGATAGTACGCCACTGTCGGGACACCTGGGATGCATTAATGGTATCTCTGAGGTGGCGTGGTATAAGGTCACTGTGCAGCTTGTAACTATCGTTGATGCAGGCGGGTGGAGGTGTACGAACTGAGAAAGAATATGCGAGTCAAGAGTTCGGGAGGAATCGGATGAATAGAAGTGCTTTGTGACCAGAGCTCTTGGGACTTTGAGTGCTCAGCTTTAGAGTCCATGGCGATCGGTTCTGTGGACTTCAGGAGATTGACAAGTGTGGTGGTGTGGTGATCAATGAATATTAATGAATACTGACCGGACACTTATGTCAGCCATGGCCTCACCATTGGCCGCCCGTCTGCTACCCTTTGATAGGCGTAATCGCCTACGCGCTAAGGTAGCGTCAAGATACCTTTGTTTTCTGGGGTGAGACGAAAGCTCTGAGCTCCCTCGAAGTCACTTGCCCCGCCTGTCCAGGGATATGATCCGAGGGTTTCGAGGCAGGTTTCAATGGTGCCAATACAAATACTTCGGACACCTTTGGCTGCTTTTCCAGGATGCTGTTGGTGAGTGTTCTCACTGAGAAAATGGGATAAGGCGATACACAAGATTTGGGATAGTATTCAAGGGTCAAAGAGAAACGCCGCATCTACATGAGCTCGCTTCTATATGTACTACTGACTGCGTGATGATGAAAGCCAGCGAGCTTTACACATTTCAGTCGATGAGTGCATACACTTAGTTTATAATGGAACTCGTTTACCAATTTTCAGGTCTGGAAGGTTCGCTTCGTATAATTTCTAGTAGGTCTCAGCAACGTACAACAGGAATTAATTCGATGTTGAAAGGGATCCTCAATCCCGGGAGCAAAAAATATTGAGTGCCCATCTACCAATACATAAATAATTTGAGGGGACACAACCCTTCAAAATCAAGCACCGTTGCTCGGAATAACATATCCGGTTATCCCTTGGTCTACATATACACCGCTGTCAAGAAGATTTTGTCTCTCTGTTGTATCAGTAGTATAGAAGTGGTCAACCCTCGCACCGCTCCACATTCTATAGAGGGGAATAGAACCACATAGCGGAGCAGTGTACAGGTACCCAATTCCCTGGGAGATACCTCCTGCAGCAGGGTCGGGCATGATTTGACACCCAGCTGCGACCTGGGCCTGGAATTCAGCTACATCGGCAGTGTAGAAGTGGTCGATAATATTTGTGCCGGCGTTACTGATGCAGCGCCACAACGGGACTGTGCCGTCGGCTTGAGCTGCGTAGACCCTACCCGGAGGGGTCTCCTCAACATATCCTTGGGGACCGAATGAGGCAACTTCGGGTCCGTAGGTCGAGTAGAAGTGGTCCGTCAGTTGGGCACTCCACATGCGACGGAGGGGAATGGTCTGGGAGAATGGTGGACAAACAGGAGTCTGTAGGGAACAATATTTCAGTTTTATTGCTTGGCTCATAGGGAATAGATTTTAGCTCACAGGAATGGTTGTTGGGGTCGTGGATGGACAGGAGCTAGCCGACCCGGTAACCGTGACGGTAGTCGTGTTTGTTGGGCAGTAGCTAACCGACCCAGTGACTGTGACAGTGGTAGTCGCTATTGGATAGTAGGAGCTAGCTGGCGCAGTAACTGTGATAGTAGTGATTACTGGGTAGGAGCAGACCGTCTCGGTGACTGTGACGGTGGTGGTGCTAGGCTCCGTAGCTAGTGCTACAGAGGCGAGAGCAACAAGAGAGGTGAGAGGGAGTTTGAGCTGCATGGGTGGAGGTAGTTGACTGTTCTTGTCTGTCCCTATGGTTTAATTCTCGAAGGTTTTTATACTCAGCTATTCGACCATTTTCTCATGCAACTTGAGCGATCATCAAGATAGACCGGAGGTATAGTGGCTCTTCGACAAGTGGAATGGAGGATGAAGAATAATGTGATGTCGCAATTTTACTGTGGATTCTTCTATTTCAGAGGTGCATCCATAGACTCTTTCTCGGTACCCAGTTCCACCGGATAGCTGTGCAACATTTGATTAATTTGCAACTTCTGTAAACTCAGTGACCGATGCGCCACACCGGGCCATATCGTCACGTCTATAATATCTGATGGGTATTCCCATGCTTTTGCTGATAGCCTCGTGATATGAACCAATCAGATTTATGATTTCGAGCCCGGTGGAAATCTGGCTCCGAGAATTTTCGAACCGCTATCATCGGGACTTTCTACCTCTGATATTCGAGTATCATAATATGGTCTGTTTGACCAAATCTTGTACACCGAGAGTGTGATAAGTCAAACTTGCATTCAGGCCGTTCATATTGTCCGTGTGCTCGTCGTATGAGGAGATCCACGTCAGATCGATGGACCTCTTCGTTTGCCCCCTTTACCAGCCAGACAAGTAACGACACGGATTGAGAGGTAAATATTGTCTAACACAGAAAAATGCTAAAAGCCCAAAGTTTTCTCGAGAGTTTCTGTTGAGTTGACATACCCCCCAGGAGAACATTGTGCTAGAGAACGAGTAGACCTTCCGCCCGGTTCTGGACCATAGCCTCTTCTAGGGCAAAAGCCATGGAGTCCTTGAATATATCTCGCTCCGAATCAAGAAGTGAAAGGTTGAATGGGCGCTTCGTGGGTTGAACCGGGATACCAAGTAAAGGAAGAATAGGTGCTCTCAGCGGCTTTTGGCAGCATGAGTATCTCCGACTTCAGGCATTAAGTGCCGTAGAAAGTAATACCGGTATTATGACTGCCCCTGCTGCCATTTCCCTACTGCTACCTTGAGCCTGACGTTGAAGTGATGTTACCCTTTCTGCTTGATCTTCGACAATTCAATTTCTCACACGAGGCAAGGCCAGCAAGCCGCCCGCGAACGAAGGAGTGGTGCTAGTGCGGTTGGGTCATGGGTTGATCCTCTACTAACTATCAGGAAAGGAGAGGACAATCATCTAAGAACTGGTCACTAAGTACGTCTTCAGCCAGAGTTATCTTCTTGGACACTGTAGGCTTATTGTACACCGGGAGACCCATATGGCAAGAGGCTCACCGAGGACCTTTGACACAGTTCTTGCTGATGGCTATGGTATGACAGAGGACTTGAAGGGTATCAAAATTGCTATTGGTCAGTTATATGTATATATATACAGCGGTTTAACCCTTACCGAGCGCCTATATCCTAGCGCCCATTGTCTACTTATTTAAAATTACCGCAGATTCTCACTGACCGCCGCCACCATCATCGTCATCAATATCACCTGACCTCGCCATCACCACCAGCGCCTTGCAACCTCGGCACCCTGACTCTGCCGACTCCCTGCACACCGAGTACCCCAGCTGCCCTTTCCTAGACACTTGTATCAGCATCCGTAGCCTAGTGGCTATACCCGTAGTCTTCTGTCATTCGGATGTAGTCCAGGGCTGGCTAAGTCGCATCGTGCTTTGGCGAATAAATTGATTGCCTAATATGGCCTCCGTCCCTTCGACTGAATCACCACCATGCTTCATAACCCACCTTGTAATGGTACGTGTACCGCCAAAGATTGGTCCTTGCAATGATCTCATCGCTCTCACTATCGTCCTCTAAGCTCATTCGCGCGAGGCTCGGCCGCACCTTGGCAAATATGCCCGTTAGCACTGGCTCAGGCCAAACTTGAAGATGCGGTGCCCATTGTCCAAGGAAGATTCGTGCTCGAAAGCATGTTTCGGCATAACCGCTGTACCAATCGTCTGATCCCCCCGGAGCTCCCTGGACCAGACCTGAGCCAGCCAATGCCTGAGTACAAATTGAACGTGGTACGTACCTATAGTTGTCACACTGGTATGATTTCTCACTTTGACCCTCTCCCGTGACTCGTGGATTTATAAATTAGAGTAGGGGGTAATTTGGGTGAGGCGACCCCCTTATCCATGTCCCTCTTCTAAACACCCACAGAAGCGCCGCAAAAACCCCTCTCGGATGGTCTACCCGCCATTCAGAGAGGTGGATAAGTGTTCTCGGTGCAATGACACGGGCCTAAATTTAACCATGTGTGACTTTTGCAGCCAGGTAAGTCGGCCAGGTCCTACATCAGTGACTGTCTCGACGATCTGATTGATTGACGGCTATCCCAGCGGATTTACTACTCGAAGGTTTGCCATAGAGGACTAGAAATCTCACCAAGGTTTATGCAGTACGTACCCTTCGTCATTCAAATCTCCGATGCTAAGACACTATCACATTAAGCCATCTATGTGCCTTGGTTATGCAGTGAACCTCTTGATCGTGGGTAATACCTAGTCTTCTCATCAAGAGGTACTCTCACACGATAACCCCCCTCTTCATGAGAGCAGTATTTACACTACAAGGCAAAGAACCTCATCGCAGCCTCAGCCATAGTCACATGGAACGATCGGGGCCTTCTGAGGTCTGTCATAAATAATCTCACCCTTCGTCTCAAACTGCCTTTCCGCCGTTCTACCGCTCTTTGGGGGTCTAAAGTGCGAAAAATCTTAACATAAGTGGAGCATAGAAAGGGGCCTACGTGAACTGATATAGAACCAGGAGCGAAATCGCCCTCTATAACCTACATCTTAGATGCTCAATCACTTCGCAATATATCCCGGACTCATCCTAGCTGCTCGATCAATGCTGGCGGCAGGAAAAGGGTGGCATTTTATACAGAATGGAACTACCGGCATTGTTGCACTCAAGTCAGTGATCGTCTCCGACAACTTGGCCATTTTCTTCGATCGGGCCACAAATGATCCTCTTCAAGTCGATAACCATATTGCTTGGGGAGCGCTGTACAACTTAGAGACGAACACTGCGTCACCTCTGACCCCTGTGACAGACAGTTTCTGTGCCTCTGGAGGTATGCTAAGCAACGGAACTATGGTATATCTCTCGTCTCAGCTGACTAAGATTGGACTTATCACATTCAGGTTAGCGTGGGCGGCCATCTTCCTGTAATTCCCCAGGTAGGCGACGGTCGAATGGGAATCAGGATGTGGGAGCCTTGTGACGATCCGAACGGCGTTGGTTGCTCATTGTTCGAGGACCCCGAGACTTTACACTTAGCGGAGACTCGCTGGTATCCTTCTAGCCTCAGGACTTTCGACGGATCTTTGGTCAGTTCATTTCAAATATCCGTAGACTCCTACTTACAGCCAAGGGGAATCTAGATGATTTTAGGAGGGATTCACCATTTCACCCCTTTTTACAATATTGATCCTGTCAACAATTTCGAGTTCTTCCTGCCAAAGGATGTACACAACTAGGTTGCAGAAAACACTAGGGGGGCCGAGGGTGTCGACTTAATGGATATCTGTGCCATCACGCTATCAGTTGTGCGTGGCATGGCAAGAGGTGTAACGTTCTTAGCCCACCCAGTTTGGTGCTGTCAAATCAAACGGGTAGGCTCCTGGAATTCTGTACTGGGAACTACGCTATGCCACTGCAACTGTCCGAATGCATTAAGACTGTCCACAACAAACTACGCAACTAAATCAAAAGTTCAAACTCGAAAAGGTTCAATACTCTAAGCACAACTACTACCCCAAGTGCCTCTGATTAGTTCTTCAACGGGTCCATGCTCAAACTGGCCACTTCCTCGGCGCTCAACTGACGAATAACATGGAATCTCTCGGCGTCGGTGCATGAACCGAACACCAGACGTGTGCCGTCAAGCCAGTGACCACCGGCAGGGTCGGTCGTGACGCATTGACCGGTAAGCTTGCTAGAGATCTGGCATCCAACGGCTAGACCACTATCGGTGCACAAGTTGCAGTTGAAGTCGAAATCTTGGGACCTGAGAATAGATACGATGTCAGATGCATAAAGTGATAAGAGGCACAGACTGGACTTACTTGTCGCCTTGGATAGTATTGGCAAAGATGAACTCGTTTGCCGAGACAGTGGCCATCAGATTCCGAGTAGTGTCTGCCGCCAACCTGCATTAAGAATTTATGTTTAGCTTCAAGCCATCGTGCTAGGAAACCGACTCTTACTTGATCTTGTAGGTCTGGTCAGGCTGTCCGGTGAACTCGACGAAGAAATCTCCAGTCTGGAAACCCTCCTGAGCAGACTGTGACCCGAGGTAGACAGGAGATCCGTTGTAGTTTTGTGCAGACCACTCGAGGACTTGATCACCGGCGGTGTTGTTGGGGTCGACGATGAAAATGGAGACCGGATTACCTTGGAAGTTGGGTTTGCATTGGGATGCATCTCCAGTTTGGCGAGCGCTGAGACCGGTCAAGGGAACAGCGAGGGCGAGGGAGGCGAAGGGGAGGAGGGCAGCGAGCTTAGAGATAGCGATCATTATGAAAGATAAAGAGGTTCGGTGCCGGGTGAAGTAGAAAATTAAAGAGGCAGAGAACACAAAAGTGAGTAGGTGAGAAGTAGAAAGTGAGTGAGAAATGGTGGTGAGGCGAGTGTGGCTTTTATATGCGTCTTGGACTCTAGGTACCACGATAGCGGAGGTCTTGGCGTTGCCGGCACTGCAGCGCTGAGTATTTTGGGCAACCAGTGTAATCCAATGACGCTGTCCATTGCAAGTTGTTTCGCAGGGTGACCTCGGGGAGGTTGTGCGCGCGGAGCGTCCCTTGGCTTCTTGCTTGATTAGACGGGGGTCCTCACTTCATTGCTAGCTGGCATGATTTGCTATCAGGAAGGATCTGAACTTTATCAAGTAGAGTGATGCCAGATTCTCCCGCCATAGAACTTGGAATCGACTGGAGTGAAAAAAGCCCAAGCCTGTGCATTTGAAAAGGTACGAATACTGAGCGTAGCACGCGACCTGTTTCCCCACAGCCAAGAAGGGCTTGCGGGGTATAGCCTTGGGCGCTTCGCCCAATCCGCACCGGACCCAGTATTCGGGATCAGGCTAAGCTCTACGCCCGGAGGACTCTTTCTAGTATTTAAACGAACGGACTGGGCGGTGAAGGTAACCATATATTGCCTTCATGAGACAGGATGGGCTGGTTAGGAAGGGTTTCAGGTTGGAGAGCCGGTCGCCTACAAGACCGAGGATGAGCTATGTATGTACATCCACGCCTATGAGAGCGAGCACTAGGTTCGTGAATTCAGAATTTGTTGCGGTGTCGGATATATCGCGTAGCCCATCCTACTGATTGTCTCATCTTAGGAAGTCAGGGGAATTTTGCCCAAATGTGTTCGATGAAGTGATCTGCTTTGCATAGCTAGCTGGTTTGCCGTGCTCTTGTACCGAGTTCGCCCCTACACTCAGCGTCGCTCTCTATAAATTTCCGCACTTACTGCCCATGCCTATGTGTTTGTCTCCTCCTATAGTACTCAGCTAGATATTTTATACCACTCAGGAGCTGTGGGCTGGTGGACCACCTTGAGTTAGATTTGAGTTATGTAGATTTGTTGCCTTTCTGCAGCTCCGACCTGGGCTAAATTGATACTCCGATCCTTTCTGCTTACTCAGCCTGTGCTAATCGAACGTGCTCTCTCTGTTTCTGGCTGGCTCCTCTCTTGCTTCACGATGTTCAATGAGCCATCATGCATCAGTGCAAAGCACGATAGGCTTACTATCGGACAGACATACGAGGCCCCCTCAGCTATATATCTCACTCAAAGCAACATTGCAGTATCCGCACCCGGAGGGTCACAGCTGCCAAGGAACTGACTTAGAATACCTACTAGGCCTACACTGGCATTGCCGAACCCCGGACGTGCTGGTACCGCATTTGAGAAGCCCTTTCTCTCGTCCTTAAGCAAGCTATGCGCTTTAGTTATGCCATGAACCTCTTGATCGTGGGTAACACCTAGTCTTCTATGCCTATCAAGAGATACCCTCACACGGTAACCCCCCCCTCCATGGGAGGAATGTTTCTACTATAAGGCAAAGAACCTCGTTGCAGCATCCGCCGCAGTCACATGGAACAATCAGAGCCTTCTGAGGTCTGCCATATATCACTCACCCTTCGTCTCAAACTGCCGTTTTACCGTTTTACCGTTCTTTGGGAGCCTGAAGTGTGAAAAAACCTTAACACAAGCGGAGTATATAAAGAGGCCAACATGAGCCAGTACAGAATTCGGAGTGAAATCGCCTTCTACAACCTACATTCCAGATGCTCAATCACCTTGCGATATATCCCGGACTCATCCTAGCTGCTCGATCCGCTTTGGCAGTAGGCAAAGGGTGGCATTTTGTACAGAACGGAACTACTGGCATTGTTGCACTTGAATCAATTATCGTCTCCGACAACTTGGCCATTTTCTTTGATCGGGCGACAAATGATCCTCTCCAAGTCGATAACCATACTGCTTGGGGAGCGCTGTACAACTTAGAGACGAACACTGCGTCACCTCTGACCCCTGTGACAGACAGTTTCTGTGCCTCTGGAGGTATGCTAAGCAACGGAACTATGGTATGTCTCTCGTCCCAGCTGACTGACACTGGACTTACCACATCCAGGTTAGCGTCGGCGGCCATATTCCAGTAATTCCCCAGGCGGGCGACGGTCGAATGGGAATCAGGATTTGGGAGCCTTGTGATGATCAAAATGGTGTTGGTTGCTCGTTGTTTGAGGACCCCGAGACTTTACACTTAGCGGAGACTCGCTGGTATCCTTCTAGCCTCAGGATTTTCGACGGATCTTTGGTTAGTCCATTCTCAAAAATCCATGAACTCTCGCTCACAACAGAAGGCAACTTAGATGATTTTAGGAGGGATCCACGAAGGCACCCCTTTTTACAACACCGATCCCGTCAACAATTTCGAGTTCTTCCCACCAAAGGATGGTGGCATCCCAAGGCCCTCAGACTTCCTTGCACGTACCTTACCCGCCAACCTGTTTCCTCGGTAAGTTCGCTCGATGATAAGACACTTTACTCACTATGCTTACAATTCATCTTCCAAAGTGCGCTGGCCCTCCCCGATGGAAAAATATTCGTCGCGGCTAACAACCAGTCGATAATCTACGATATTGAAGCAAACACCGAAACAAGGCTACCTGACATTCCCAATGGCGTCCGAGTTAGCAATCCCTTTGATGGGACGGCAACACTCCTCCCCTTACACCCGCCAGACTACATCCCCGAGGTTCTCATCTGCGGCGGTGCCACCACAAGTGATCAAATACCCGTGGAACAGCTATCATCGCAGGACCCAGCTTCGGATCAGTGTATTCGGATGACCTTGACGGCAAAAGGTATAAAGAAGGGTTGGGAGGTTGACAAATTACTCGAGCCTAGGATGATGACGGAGATGATACTACTGCCAAACGGCCAGGTCGTCATTATCAGTGGTGCACAGACTGGATATGCAGGCTTTGGATCCGTGAGGGACCCAATTAGCAACAACTCGAACTCTGATCACCCTGCGTACGTCCCTTTGAGTCGACTCTGACTGATAAACTGAATATATTCAGGTTCACGCCCTCGATCTACACTCCTGATGCCCCCCTGGGAAAGCGCGTCAGCAATTTGGGGATGCCAACAACTGATATTGCTCGCCTTTATCACTCGACGGTCACATTAACTCAGCGAGGGTAAGTGAAGTGTTTCATCACACCCCGACATCAAGCTCCGGAACACCCCGTCTCTAACACGGTGACCAGGAACCTGATGCTCGCCGGTTCCAATCCCAACGGTGAAGTTGTCAACGGAACTCAGTACCATAGGCATGTATCTAGCTTGAATGATGTTACCACTCATACTAACGCTGATGATTACAGTGAATTCCGGGTAGAATACTTGAATCCTCCATATATGACTATGGAGAGGCCTCGGATCTTCAACGCTCCAAAGAAGGTTGCCTTCAATACCAAGTTCCATGTAGATATATCCATTCCTTCTGGACTAAATAAAAGAGATATCAAAGGTACGTGATTCCTCAGTTGCAGATGACTCCCCAAGCTGAATGTGTGTTTCTCAGTTGCGTTGATTGATTTGGGGTTCTCCACGCATGCCTTCCACTCAAGTTCGCGGCTTGTGTTCATGGATTCACAATTGTCCAAGGACGGCAAGACATTGACGATCACTAGTCCTCCGAACAACCGTGTTTACCCTCCTGGCCCTGGTAAGCGTTTCTATCTGTCTGGAATCAAGTTTTAATAGCTCAACTCATTACAGCTTATATCTTCCTAACCGTCGACGATGTCACGAGTACTGGGGTGAGGGTTATGGTGGGCAATGGTGCCTCGCCACCTGTCAAAGACCAAGGTGTTAGGATCTGAGTTTGAGGTTGAGAGAGTTTATCTATGAATGTAATATCACGCAGCAGGTATCTCCTTGGCTGGACCCTGCCTGTACTTGTTGTAATTAATCTCGACTTCGATGAGGTGTAATCAGTTTGATTAGTGGTTGCTCATGCCCGGCCACCACACGGCGACACCAGCCGATTATTAAACACGCCCAAGTCTTGAGATTGCCTTCAGATCCGACTTAACCCATCCAAACTCAAACCCTCCCCCAACACCAACGTGAAGGGGAAAAAAGACAATATCCTAGATTATATCCACCCAATGACCCCCCGCAGCGTTACATACTATTGTCACCACCATACAGTTTGGCACAGTACACACTTCAGTCATCAATTTCATAAGCGAATACACAGTTCTTCTCTAGTGTGATAATTCTTGATAAATGTGGATTGAAAGAGGTTATCAACACATACATCAAATTAGTGGAGACTCACGGTATAGGGCATCCGTGACGACGCCTGAGTTCACAGAAATGCTCTATCTCCTCATGGGGATGTTCTCGCTCGTACGGGTGTACACGCAGATCGTCATACAGCTCAACAGTCTCGAGGGCTGGGAGACACGGGGATACAGGATTTGTTGATGTTTGATGTGCCTCTGTATCTCCAATGTCTTGCGAACATACCATCTGATATAAAGCATTCCAACTGCGCGCACTGACGCCCTCCAGGTGGCGGACATGCGGTATTCGAGATAGCACGAGTTCTGTAATATCAAATCCATCGTTAGAGTTCCCGAGGTCAACTCTCTCGACCTGACCAAAGAAGGGTTGGAGCTCATCAAAGACCTGTGGACGCCAATCCTTAGCAATCTCGAGATTGGAGTAGTGGAACGAAATAGCGATGTGACCCCTGCCAAACTGCGAACCGCTTTCATCGAGCCACTCGAGCGGTTTTTCATCCTTTGAATACCCGCCAAGCCCAATGACCTCTATTGCCTGGTATAACATGTCGAGGTTATCCAGGGTGAGGTTACAGCGATCAAACATGGGGTTCCTGTGTAGACTTTTGAGTATGGCGGAGAGGCGGGGAATGAGTTTGTCCACATAATGGGAGGTCTGTCCCCCTACCCAGCCATGTAAGTTAAAAATCCGGCTCGTGTTTGACAAATCGAGTTGGGTCAGTGCCAGGGCACAAACCGTCATATCCGCATGAAGACTAAATTCATCTAACTGCAGAACGAGTGGCTGGCATGTCTCTGATTTGGTGCTGTGGGTTGTTTGTGGGAGTATTGCGTCCATAAGCACGAGGCCCTTGAGCTGGGAAAGACTACTGATGATGGCAAACCAACGTTTCCAAGACCAAAGACTGCCAGGGCATATGACACGCAAATGCGTTAATGTTGATCGGAGCTGAGTGATCTGCAGTGGTTTTGAGAGTGGGAAGCAACGACCGAGATGAAGGTGTTGTAGATTAGGTGTCCATGGTCCCGGAAAGTCATTTGGCAGTGGTGGGAAAGTATTGTTATTGGAATTCGGAATATCATCGTTATTCCAATGACGTACAATGCGGAGGGATCGAAGCTGAGGCCATGAGGATGGGATATTGACCAATGGCTTGGTGAGGTGAAAACAGTAGCGACTGAGGTGTTCAGCGTACTTCATTTCTCGTGGTAGCGACACGAAGATATCATCTCGGTGTTTCGAGGGTTCTGTAAACATGTACGTGATTCCCCAGGGCCTGGATCGTTCTACCAACAAGTCAGTCCACTCGGCGCATGGGTGGTGCGGGTCGATAGAATCCTTCCAGAGTTCTGGGGAAGATAACGTGATGGCGCGCCACTTTCTGCACACCTGAGATGCATTAATGGTGTCTCCGAGGTGGTGTGGTATAAGTTTACTGTGCAGCTTGAAATTGTAGTCGTAGAAGAGGGGATTGATGTATGAATTGATAAGAAATACGCGAGTCCAGAGTTCGGGAGGAATGAGATGAACAGGTGAGTCCTGTGAGGTGAACTCTTGGATTTTCGGGGCTTCAGCTTCAGCGTTAGAGTCCATGCTAATCAGTTATGCAAACTTTGGGAGATCGATAAACATAGTGATTGATGATACTGAACGACACTTAGGTCAGCTGTGACCTCACTTGACAGTGACCATTGATAATTTTTTGAAATCTGTATTATTCTGGTCGTGCTAGCGCAGCGATACATGTACCACGAGTGGTGTCTACATCACTTATCAACTGGGGCTCGATAGCAATTCGGTCGAAGGAGGCTACACCCAAAAAACTCTCTCACCAGACTATGCTCAAACTGTTTATTCCCAGCCTACACCCACCACATTTTAGTAGCTAAAGCCGTATAGATATTAGAAACACAGGTGCATCAACAACAACAATAATTTATGCCTGCATTGAATTACGAGTTTTGCCTCCCTCAGGAGGATACTACAACAACAGCAGAACCATTCGCGAAAAAGCCTTTGTTGGATTGCTCTCTTGTTCGATTCCACATCATATACCCTGTTGCTCGAACCCTGTTACCTTCTGATCTTCCTCATTGATATGCCCATTCCAACCATCCGCAGCAACAGGCCCAAATCCGAACAGCCTCAGCGCAGGGCTCCTGCATTTCAACGTACACAAGATCGGAGTACTCAACAGTGCACATCCCGGCCCTGTAAAAATAGAAGGTAATTTGGGCTTCTGGGACGTGGAAGGTGCTGAGTCTGAAGATGGGTTCAAATTGCCCTCTGCCTCATGCTGGAGGAGACGATACAGTGCGTAGAGATGCCTATCTTTCTCATGGGGTGAAACTTCTGCGTGTATAGTCTGGGAGGCGTATCGTAAGGCCGGGATGGGGGCACAGGGGCAGCGCACATACTGACCTTGATAAAGCCGAGACTTTCTGATTCATAGACACACACAATCCATCCTGTCCCGAAGTTGTCAGCATCGCTGTCGTCAGTCTACAGGATGTGCGATTACCATATAATCCAAAGTATGCAACCTGGAACGCTATTTGGGCAGATGCATCTGGGGCAAGGAGCATGAGTCCTTCAGTAAATATATCGGCAGCGAACTTATTATTTAAATTAGATGTGAGTAGGCCGTGAAGCGGGAACCCGACGGACCTTAGGATGGCATGACCGTCAGCATCCGTATGGTCTAGGTTAATTCCTGCCGCACCATCGGCGCACACAGTGATACGAAGCTGCTGTGACCAGATTATCGGAACGCAAACTGGAGCGATTATAGGAGATAAAGGCGTACCTTATTGTACCACCAGTTCGCGCATGTTCCATTGGTGGCCTCTTTGAGGTCACTCGGCATCCCTGTGCGCTCAAATTGACTCTCGAAGGAAGTCCCGAGGCTGAGCCTGTTAAGACACCCTGGCGCCGGTTCTTGATGGCCTCAGGGGCCTAGGGGTGCACGCTAGCCAGAGATCAGTAGCATGCCCACCAGAACTTTGTTCACCATCCCGCGGGAGCGGACGAAAGCGAATTTGGCACAGGAGGGAGCAGATGACTTGGCAGCAGCAACCCCCACTTGCTGAAGGAGGAGTGAAGCAGCGGGTGCGGGGGTTGGTAAGGGAAGCGAGGAAGGAGATGGAGGCAGGAATAGGAGCGGCGAGCAGTATGACAGCGGGGATGGATGGAATGCGTTGTGAGGAAGCTTGTACACTCACACGCACAAATAGCGAGGGTGAGGAGGACATGGGCGAGGCAGAGGCGAGTGAGGGAAGCACACAAGTGGGGGAGGGAGGGAGGACAAGCGGGCGCACGAGCAGCAGAGGTGAGGGGGATGCAGGCAAGGGGGGTCGTGCAAGCGGGCACACGGGCGGCGGGGTGAGGTCGGGGGTCGGTAGCGAGGTGCTCTAGGTCGCCAGCGTGGTTGGCAGGGCCAATTGGAGGAGGCGCAGGGGCCTGAGGGCGTGAGGGTGTTCTTGATGTGGGTAGTGACTAGTTGACTAGTGAATGGCGATCTGAGATAACGAGCAGAGGTGTTCACCGCAGAAAGACATTGAATTTGAAAAAAAAAAAAAGAAAAAAAAAAAAAACGAGAGAGGGAGAGAGAACAAGCGTCACACACGTCAGATCAGATCTTTGATCGGACATGTTGGAATTTTGAGCGCACTCCGAGGCCCAGCGCTCGGATCAATTCCTGCAAGACCTCAGCCAGATATGGTCGGGCACCTAGCATTTGGCGTCAAGTGAACTGTGACTCATGAGCGTGGTCGAGCATGAGCCCCAATTCCTGGGTGAGTCAAGTGTATTCAGAGTTGAGTGTGATGTCGGAAAAATCCGAATTAGCATATCAGCGGGTCAAGTGAGGTCAAGTGAGGTCAAGTGAGCTGATGGGCTTATATGAGCTGATCAGTCTCTGTGGGAAAACCTATCACCACATTATCTGGTTATGTAAACAGTTTGTACATGTGATAACCAACGATAACTTTCACAGTCAAGCATATCAGGTAATGGTCAGTCTCTGTGGGAAAACCTATCAACACGTTATCTAGTTATGTAAACAGTTTGTATGCGTAATAACCAATGATAACTTTTCACAGTCAAACATATCAGGCGATAGTCAGTCTCTGCCTATAGAAATATCAGTAGGTTATTTGGTCATGTAAACACTTGTACAAGCAATAAGCAATGATAACCTTTTGCAGTTGAGCATATCAGGTTATGATCGGTTTTTGCCTATAAAAATTTCAGCAAATTATCTGATTGTATAGGCACTGGTATATGTGACCAGTGATGATAGATTCCTCTAGTCAAGCAGATTAGGTTATGATCACCCCCTGCAGACGCAAATTTCAGCACATTATCTAGTTATATAAGGGTTGATATGCACAATGTGTTTCTGCAGTTGAGTATATCGTATTTTATCACTAGTATGGGCGTAGCTATACTATATAGAGAACTCTTGGGCCTTTTTACCCCTAGGTCCTACTTGTACCTACATTTTATCCATGCCTAGGGTGGGACACAGGTAGAGCAAACCTGCTGGGTTTGCGGGTAAGGGTATCATAGATACGGGTATGGGTCATTATTTTGGTACCCGTGCCAAACACGTGATACCCTCGGGTAAACCTGTACCCATACGCACGGGTTTTAGTTGACCTGTAATAGAATAGCTGGTAGACTTTAGTTGGCATACAGAGATTTACCTATATGTTTAGAACAAGTACACCAATCAACAAACTACTTTCACTGCTTGGTAGCCCTCATTTCTGCCTATTGAACATGCTATTATACGTTCCCATTGGTTTACTACATCATTTATTATAATAATTAACAACTGCTACTCTCCTGTCTTTATTCCCTTGTTGAAACTCTCTTCATTGCAGAATCGTTTTTCGACGCCTTGACACATGCTTGAGCGCGTTGGAAAGCTCTTGACAGCCGCTTTTTAACAAGCTCATTTTCATCTTGATGCGTTCAATTTTTGCCTTGCAATTTGGAGATGAAGATAATCTGAGTGTATTCAAGTTACCAAAACATCCAACCCAAAGGTTCTGTACCCTCACTGCCAACAAGTGGCCTTTACCAACCCCCACACCCTTTTGTTACACCCTTTATGAACCACTCATCATTGCAGGGCCATTTCCCAATGTCTTGATGTGTGCTTAGGTGCGTTGGAAAGACCTTTATCACATTTTCCAAACGAGCTCTTTCACATCCTGCCACATTTGGCGGTTGTATTGAAATGTGGGCTTTTTAATCCCTTTCCTCCTTAGGTGAGTTATTCAAACCCTCGACCCTTACCCGAGGGTCACATTCCCCTATCCATACCTATTCCAAACCAGTGGGAACCTGTACCCATTGCTCATGGGTACGGGTAGAGTGCAGGTACGGGTACGGGCAGAGCCCAAAATACCTGGGGGTTACCTGTGTCCTACCCTAAGTGAGAAAGCTATAGGAGGTTTAGATATGATATTATAAAGGCATTTATACCAACTATAGCTGACCATTTAAGCGTAAAAACATATCACTATCAACAGTATCTACAATGTAATAAAGGTCGGTGTCATGTTCGAAAACAGGACACATGAGAGCTCCCCGAACAATATAGTCCATTAATACAAATGAGGAGTTCTTGGCTTCTGCATAAACCTGACAATTGTCCCACCTTGTACACGGCTTCCACTTGTTTCGAGTGAAAGCATGAACCAATGCTACATCTACAACCTTTCCGGAAGGTAATTGGCATCGCAATAATGAACGAAGACGAGCAACCGTAGTTCCAGGACTGTCATCAACATTGATAATTATGGAGTCATACCGCTGGTGTTGGTGGAAATTTGGATTGCAACGCATAATATCACGAGCCTCCATCCAGTCCTCTGTAGATTGATATTTGAGGTAAACGCATTTGAATGGCTGAACCTGTTTGAAATCAGACGTTGAAAAGGAAATTTGTTTTAAAATAAAATAAACATACATAGATTGGGTCTTCATATCGGGGAGCTTCCTCAGGAAAGCTGTGTGTAAGAAAAGACCGAAGGCGTTTGTCAAAAGAAACATAATCGCGGTCGGCTTGTGCAAGTAATTTCTCCAAGTTTTGAGTATCCAAATGAGTTCCACTTGGTGAACCAAAAACCCAATGCTGCTCAATATTGGATAGCTCTGGATCCAAATGTGAGGGTTCTTCGTCATCTTTAATATCCATTTGTGATTGGAGATCTTGGGCTTTTCTATCATTATCAATTGCCATACGAATATAAGCAATTGCTTCTTGGGTCTCATCAATTCTAACCATCTAAGTCACGCAAAATAAGTTATGGGATTATTAAGATTAGTGAGAAATACCTGATTCTCAGCTCCTTTTCGATTTGTCTGCCTATATGCTTCAGCTGCCTCCTGTTGAAATCCTTCGCCTGGACGTGTTGACATATTATCAGTTGTTCCCTTCTGACGTATATCTGCAATTACGTGTGATACATAGTGCTGCTTGAAAAAATCAAAGCTCTTTCCATATTCTTGTGATATTTTCTGAAATAAACAAGTAGATAAGCTCAGAGTAACAATTAGAAAGGGAACCAGACATACTAAGCAATATTTTTCATAATTTTTGATTAACTCTTCAAGATACTTAAGGCGTCGATCTGTTAAGCATCGTAGCCCAATTATTATGCGATAACACTGATAGCTTCGAATGCAATGAATCAGTGGTGAGTTTTGAGGAAGGAGTTGTACAATGCATGGAAGTATGCACTAAATAAATAGAACATTAGATGATAATAACTGTTAACTATATGTGGGATTTACCTTTAAAATATCATAAAAACTCTGACCATCAGTAAACTGAATAGTTGAAACATGATTAAAGTGCTTCAAGCCATTCCAGCGGGGAAATTCACGCATACTATTCAGCAAAAAAAAAAGAATTAGATAGGGTTATTTATCATGAGCATCAAGACGTACTTTGAGGTTAATTGTCCTAGAACTTTTCTATCTTCCAAAACCTCAAGAACAAGCTCCCATAAATGTTTCCCCCATTTTCCAAGGTCATCAGAGTGTAACGTATCATATGAACACGCAGCGTAGGGATCTGAGAACCGAAAATCCCATAGAAAATGCTAAAGTACTTCATTTAGTAACGACAAAATAGCAATTTCTTTTTGGATATTTTCTTACCTTGATATCGTGTAACCCATGGTCCTGAAGAATTTTTTCCTTTGTAACCTTTGATGTTGCATGTGAAGCACGTTCAATAATAGAACGCATTGATTTGGATGTCCTGGGCTCAAAAGTCTTGGTAATGCTGTGAAGCTCCCACTTTGGTACTAGACACTTTGGACAGGGATATTTTGCGGTTGCAGCTCGACAAGCACAGAAGTATGAAGCTTCTTCACCATCTTGCGACTCGATAAGAATTCCAGGATGAAGGATCCGAATTTTTCCATCATTACAAAGGTGAGCTTCCCCAACTTGTGAACGTCGTCGCAGGGATGCAAAAACTTGGCTAAGAATTTTCTGGTAAATCTCCCGTTTGAACTGGGCAAATTCCAGTGTTTCTATAGCAGTGCGACTACTCGGGTGGGCTGGATCATCAATCTTTTTGTTATGAATATTTGTTCTGTGTTTCGAAGTTTTTAAATGACTTACAATCGGCATATAACCTAATAAAATTCCACCACCATTTCCCGATGCATTTCGGATATTTCTTGGGAGCCAAGCTGCACGTAAAACCATTGGGTACTTTTTTACGTGTCGCGTAACAAGCCCTTTATCAAGCCAAAAGTGGAGTGGGATATAAGAATGAGGATATGGTCCGCTATCAGGAAGTGATGACTGAAATATAATCATTTGGTTAGTAAATCAGTATATATTAGTTCATTTGATCGATTACCCACATCTGCTTCCCACCAGGTATCCGCTGTATTTGGTTCATCAAAAATACGCTCCTCAAAATCTCCTGAGCCGTGGCAGTATGTTTTTCGAACAGAGTTCCAGTAACTGACGGACGCAAGGGATTCATCTTGAATAAGACTAAGAATATACTCCCAAGGGTCACGATACTGGAATTCAAAATCCCAATGTTTTCCTTGATAAGTCGCTGATACACTATCTTTCTTAAACTTAAATAATACTTAGTATATATAAAAAAACAATATTAAAAAACGTACTTGTACCACATATTCTCTTGCTTTGGCAAGCGATTCCTGCATATCCTTGTAGGTACGAATTGTTAAATGGCTTCCATTAATAGACCATCGTTTATGAAACCCAGTCAGCTGTTTATCAACAAGATCTCTTGAAAGTAGACCTTGTACAGCTGTCTCTGTGTACTCGAAATCAGCGAGTGTTCGAAACGGTGCCCAAGGTCGACTTTTGGGAGTTGGGATAAATGTATCAAGAGCCTGGGGGTGAGACGAGCAAGTATCCCAAGTATTGCTCGTAAGAGGTATGATCGTCACATTGGAATCAATGCTATGAGGATGTGGGACAATCTTGATATAAATATCCGGTAAGTGGGGGCCATAGCTTTTATTGGCCAGGTTTGCGATGGTTTCTGAGTTTGTTGCCAAGTCTTGCATATCACGGTCAGAAATTGACACGTTATCACCCAAGGTATCCTTCAGGTTTTAAAATATGTCAATAGCTAGCGAAAAATATCCTGAAAAACCTTGCCTCTAAAGAACTCAAAATCCCATTATGGTTGCTATGCTTTTCAACTTGTTGTAGCCTTTTAGAATGCTGTTTCCGACGTTGCACATGCCATATTATCTTGCAAGCAGCTTGATGCCTATCAAATCCACGTCGATCACGGTTCCCCTTGCAATAAATGCAATAGCGATGTGAGTCATGTAGTTGTTGCTTCAGGCTTTTTTTGTGTGATTTCTTCTGTCGAGGCATGATGATAGCCAATGGTAAAATGTTAGTCAGGTGTTTCAAACAATAATACACGATACAGCCATCGTGCAAAAAGCGTAAAACTTTTCCACTAGCTCCAATATAATACCAAATAACCACCAAATCTTGAGTATATTAATAATGAGGTATAGAGTACTCAAATTTGTTTAAATAAAATCTATATTATATACCATATTTTTTATTTTTGAAAATTTCAATGAATTAGTTGTTACTCAGAGATTTGAGACGCTTCTGGTCAATCAAAAACTCATAGAGTGGAGCTGATGGATGGCGTCATGTGGAGTAACCATTGTGGGAAAACTTGGGGGTTTTGAACGTATACTATGTTACAACAAAGTTCTTGGACCATATTCATTATCTACTGCGCAATATTCTCCTCTTGCTTTATTTCAAGGATGTCTCCTTCTCGGTCAACTCAGTCACATTTGGAGTCTCGATCTCCATCTTTGGAAATTGATCTCAGTATTACTACTAGCCCATCAAAGTTAATCAAAGTTAGCAAACTATTTTTGTCGTCAGCATATCACCTTTCTTATTATACAAACAATAATGTCATGATAGATTGCTCGTCAATTTGAGCTTGATAAACATATGGCTCAGTCTGAGGCTCGAAACCTGCGGCGAAAACTTGCAGATATTGCCAACCAGGAAGACAATGATTCTGATGTTGAAGCCTCGCCCCCAACACTTAAACGACACCGAGCCCACAACAAAGATCCTGAGGATGGAACAATAAATGAAGAACTCAGGGTCATCAATGCCGGTCAGCTCTTTGCCATATTATATGGTCCCTGGCTCCGAAAAGGAGAGGGAACTTTTGCAATTAAATATAATCCAGATCAGAACGAGCAAGAGCGCTTTGAGAATAGCGACAATAAAGATCAAGGGCAGTTGCAGGAGATTATGGAAGTTCTGGGGGCTCAGTTGTTCATGGATATACCAACTGAACCATGGATCGCAAAAGCAGTAAGTCAAAAGTATAATTAACTGATAATATATTTCTAACACCTGAATATAATGGCCAGTTCATGAAAGGCTTGAAAGCGCAACGCTCTAATACAGCAACCCGCCTCCGCCGTCAATGTGCTATACTCTTTGGTGTATCAGAATCCGACATGCTCCGTGCCGACATTCGAAAAACAAAGTTTCGTCAACGTATTGGATGGCTGGAGAATGGTGTGGGATCTGGTTCATATGCGAGTGTTGATGTGGAAATTCTCCACAAAGATTATTCAGGCACTTATGATATCAAGACGGCTTTTCTGAATCCCATTCTCATATGGGTGAGTTATATGACTTTCAATCTTCTACGCCTTGAATATTGACCATTATGGTTTCTTAGGTTTTTGTTGCCATCATTCGTGGTCCTACCATCGCCAAAGAAATGATGAATGGAATTGTGTCAAACCCAAGGACTGATACTATGGCTCGAAAACATGGTATTCGAAATATTACACCAGGTGCCATAGCTGCCACTGCCATACTAGTATGCCACCGTATTTTGTCTGTTTTCACTTGGACACGCTGCTAATGGGGGTTGTTAGTCTCGCTGGGCTCTCTCATCTGACGACTTTCTGCAAAGCACTGGTGCAAATACCGGTATTAACTATGTGCGCGATTTCGAAGAATACCTTGAAATTCTTGTAACTGGGCTTCGGAGGAGGAAGAAAAGTATTCTTAATGTCTTTCGGGAGTGGGATTGTGCCGTTTTCCCGAATTCGGATTCGGCCTTTATTGGGGGTGATCGAGGTACAAGCAGCGGCCTGAAAACTGCACTGGAGATGCTTGATGCTGACGAATCGGAAGAAGAAGCATGAATGCATTTGTAGTAACCTGAGATATTATAAATGAATGCAATAAATTTTTGAGCGTATTTTTGACAAATTTATTGAGTGGGTGTGCCTTGGTATGCGAACGCCTATCAAGCGCACAATACCACATCAGACTCAGGCAACGCATGGGAATATCCCAAAATCAGATCAACAACACCAAACGTTGCTCACCTCTTCTCACCAGCAAAGCCGTTATCTTGCACCAGTTCTAGGACATGACCTGCCCCTGTTATGTGCATTGAATTGCTCCTTGCGTTATTCCCAAAGCTCATTCCCGCAAATTTGCAGTGCATCTCTATTGAATACCTCCGAAGCTCACTATGTCCACCAGCCATGGTTTAGGTCAAGACGGCATCTCCCCGCTAGCACTCCCTGCTGCTTGACGACATCTCTGCCATGCGTCCAATGATTCTAATCCCAATTGTTCACGAGGTCATCAGGCATTCCCATGTTTCCTGCCTCCTGCTATCTGGAAGCGATTCGGCCAAAGGCACCGGATTTAGTAAGGAAGGAACGGTCCAGCCAAGGTATGCAAAATTCAGGATCTTCAACCCGTGTCTCATCTGTGACAGGCCTGATGCTCAAAACTGAAGGGGGGATACTTAGGGCCCTCGTCCTTCAATTTTGGTCCCATCCCTGCTATAAACGGCAATGACTCGCCCGTCCACCTTTGTCAGCTGAAGGAAGTCAGAGCATAGGTTTGACAGAGCAATCCCTTCCCCCACTGCTGCTCGCGCTCGCTTGCCCCCCTTTGTCCCAATTGCACATTTCCTGCCACCCTTATCCTTGCCTCAAAGCTCACACAAGACAAGTGCCATTCCAACCGTGCTTGCAATCCCAAGCCAACATATTACCAATGATAAACAACCCTGCCAGTCGACCTGTGACCCATCTGTAGAGTGAGAGCAATGCTCAACCGCTACCTCCAAACCCACTCACCACTTTTAGTTTGCCTGGGCACCCGCCATTCATCAGTACTGTCGAATGCCCAAAGGGTTCTTTGGAGGAACTCAACAATGCCCGCTGAAAGCCTCCCAACGCCCTCTGGTGTCTGGTCACCTGCTGATGCTTGAACACTGCTGCTTAAATGTGCACAGGTAAAATGGTGCATTGGTGTCTTACGACGGCTGGAATGGCGGTGCGTCCGATACATGCCGCATTTCTCTGAATGGTTGGGACGGCGTTCTACCAGGATGAGCTCATTAAACGCCTATACAGCACTTGATTGACTCTAAAAGCACTATGCTGCGGCGTTCCAGAAGTGATGGCGCGGACAGCCGTTCGCCCATGGTTTGAGAATCGAGGATCCAGACATTTACCGCACTACCAGTGGTGAGTGGTGTGGTATAAGAGAGGGAGAGAGCTTGTAGACGAACCAGTGAATTGAACAAACGCCCCCTTATACCTTTTCATCTCGTCATCGAAGCAAATTCGGGGGCAGTGATGATGACAGCGTCCTCAGCGCCAGGTTTGGCTCCCCTCTTCGCGCCATTCATTTACCAAACTAGTGCATGGATCTGCGGCCTCCAGCGATATCGTGTACTGCGGGAGAGGGTATTTCGAGAGATTTCGGGGGAAGTGGGGTACAGGGCATTCCGAACACGGGCCGTCTGTGGCTGTTATCGGACATTGTCTTCGGTGGGTCGCCCTGACTAGGCAGAGCAGACTGTGACTATATCGGCCTTGAGGTGGGCACGTTTTGATCTTATCCAATAACCCAAAGGTGATAATCTAAGTGGCCCTTTTCCTTCATAGATTTCCGGCAACATGCGCCTTCTATATCCAAATCTTCTCTTACATGCCAACACTAATCCCCGTAAACAGCTCCGGCTTTGCGTCCCATCGGCAACCCAGCCACTATAAAGTTCTCGTTCCCAGGACTTGGCTCTCCTTTCGCCTTGCTTCTAGTCTTTCCCTGGTTCGAGTTGTGACCTGAATATCAACACGACAATTTTCTCTCCAGCTCACCCGACACAAGCACAGCGCCTCCGCACCAGATAGGCCATCAACATGACCGAGTACACAACGTCCCCCGAAGCCTATGGCGAATACATGTCGGCTCGTGAGCGTACAGCTTATTGGGTTCAAGCGCACTCCTCCCGCCCCGACCCGTTTTACTCGCCCTCGGTCTGGCCCTCTGAGATCGAGGAGTTCCTGGTCCCCTCTTCACCCCTATCCGACGCAGGAAGCACACATTCGTCGCCGCCAAAGATGGTTTTGAGGTACAGGGACGGTCGTCCGGATGTTCCCATCACCCGTGCCAATGGCCCTCCCCCATCACATGGGCGTGCTCCAGGAAGGTATGGCCCCTCTCATGGGCCCGCCTATCCACCAAATCATTATCACTCACACATACCACCACCCTCATATAACCCCCACCCCACGTCTCCTATTCCCCGCCCAGTCGCGACATCATGCCCCAGGCTCCGGGTCCCACGGCTCAAACCCGTCCCGCTCACACTCACGTCGTCATGAATCGTTCGGGGTCACCGCTGGCTCTCCAGAGGAGATCCGGGTCCTTCCGTCTCGTGCGCCTTCAGGTTCAGTACCCGCCCATTTGGCCGCTGCTTCTTCCCACCACCAAAGGTCCCACCATCACCGTTCAAAGTCCCTTCCTCGAGACGCGGCAGACCCATATCCACTGGGCGAAGGGGATATTGACCCCCCTTCCTACCGCTTCTCCCCTTGGCTACCCTCACCATTCGCATGCTGGACCACAAGTCGACTTCATGCCGGGACCTCCACCTTGGGCTGGAGTTCACTCTTCCAGTGGGTCTGGGAAATATTCCCATGGACACTCTGCGCACAAGGTTCCACCTGCAATTGTGTATGCACCTTCGCACCAGAGGACTCTCCCGCGTTATGCGCCTCCAGCAATTTTGCATTATCAACCCCAAAGAGGACCGAATGGCATGATTTATAGTCACTCCGCGCCCGTACCCATGCAAAGGGGACCGTACCCGACTCCCATGGGCGCGACCGAAATTGGAGCAGAGGGGAAGAAGGGACAGAGCTCGGTCGTTGGGACCTGGTTTGTACATAAAATCTCGAGATCAAACGATGGTAATGATGATGATGATGATAATGATGATGCCAGAAGCAATGGGTCTGGAAGTACGTACTATGTGCTTCCCACTCCTGGCCAGAAGGTCCATGTTATCGTAAGTTTTTCAAGTTTTTTTTTTTTTTTCATTCTACCATTTCTCACTGCTTCCTCCAATTGCTTTTATATATCAGTCGCCCAGTCCGGAACAATCAGTCGTTACTGCAACTTCGACGACCAAGTCGCCCACCAGCCCGAGAAAGCCATTTTTTCGGCGGCTTTTCGATTTTGCCAAGATGGGCTCCTCGTCAGGAGGGTCAAGCAGGAGTTCTGGAAGGAAACTTCGCAGGAGGCACTCCACTGATGATTCTAGACGACAGAGGGCACCCATCGACCTGGCGTTCGAGTCGGAGGTACCAGAGTGATTGATTCCGTCACTAGCATTGGTGTCATCACTCGGGAGTTCCAGCGATGGCCTCGGAGTAACGACGCGGACGGAGTCAAAGAGAAGAAGATATCGCAACAAACTGTAACATTCAAAAAGTATCCTGGCGATCCAGATACGAAGCTATCTCGCAAGATCGATTGTTCCCAATCGTTGGGTTTGACAAGATGAAGCTGATTCTTGCTTAGCAATCCCTCAATGGCCCCTCAGCGTCCTCCACTGCAGCAGAGCCTCACTGCCTGTCGCCCTCCTCTTGTTGGAGCTTCGGGCATTCGAAGGTTCCACAAAAGCGAATGGTGGAGGGGTTGGGAACTGGGGAAGGGGTGGGGTCTCGAGTTCTGTGAACTTCGGTGGCAGGTGCACCATTGGTGGGTATGAATGTTGTTGGACCGCGGGAAGGGAATCTCACCCTGAAAGTGGAGGTCTCGCCACACAAAGAGAAATCGGGCGGGTGCGACCAATAATGGTGAGCGCTGTTTTTTCTTGCCGGCGCACAAGAGTTCCAACCTGCACCTTTTCAGAGTACATTGGTATCCCGTGCTATTGGTGCGGGCTATGGCGGAATGATTTCCCTCCCTTGGCAAAACAATGCTGGCGTTGCTTTGCACCAAATACATAGACATGAACCTCTCCACCCTTGCCTTGCAAGTTCCCCGCCATCTTCTTCAAGAGGCCTCATCGCTCTTCATCCACGCTCGGACCATGACTGGCGGCCTATTCCGCATTCTTCCAACCAGGTCGTCCCCTCCGACCCCAAGAGCCATGCACTCCCCATCAACTCGCCATCATCGTTCCACCTCAAGCCTTGTCTGTATTGCAAACGCACGCTGCCCGAGGGGTTTGGGCAGGCACATCCAGAGCCAGATGACTACAAGGATGTAGATCTGACGCACCATAGCCGCAAACCTGATTATTTCCAACCGTTAGCTATTGCCAATGCTTCAATGCAGGGCATGTCGAGGCTCTTGGATGTGGGGAATCAATGGTTTGCAATTAAAGGATGGATCCCTATGCCAGGTTCTAGTCAGTCAATAATATTAAGGTGAGATTGGTTTCTTTTATACAAAACTCAAGGTTGGTGTTGAGTGATTTTGTTTAGAGTGGCATCATTCACTCATCGGATTTCCCAAAAAGCGTTTAAGACCAAGCCGACCTCCATCATCTCATCAACAATGTCAGAAAACATGTCGAGCACGGAATCGCATTCGAAGGCAACAAGTACCGAATAAAGCATGTATTTTCCCATTTTTTCTTTGCTTCCGATATTCTACCTAACATCTCACATCACAGCTTCCTCTCAACACGTCCTCACTTTAGGCGGCTTCCCAGCATACGCCGAAGAGTCCTCAGCAGCAAGCCCCACACAGGACAAACTCATGATTCACTCATCCGCCTCGCTTTCCACCCCCCAGCTCTCGCACTCCAATCATCTTCCTCTCACACTCAACAATGCTCTTGATCATTGCACCACCCTCAGCCACCACCATCCCGACACATTCGCCTCCGTCTCTACCTCTGGTCCCCTTGCCCATCCACTACCTACCCAATTCTCGTCTGCACATTGCTGACTTGCTATTCACAAGCTTGCTCAACGAGACCCGTAGGATTATATTCCATCTGATTTCGCTATGGTATTGGAAATTTGTCTTGACAAGGCGGCGAAAGGACTAGGTTGGCGGGACTGTTGCGAGGCTTGAGTAATTGGTGCTTAGAGGCGTTTACTGTGAGTCTGGATGTGAGTGTGTTTTTTTTGAACATTTGTGTGTGATACTGAGCTTTCTCTTTTTTTTTTGAGGAGCGGTTTCGGTAGATTGGTGTGAGGAGGTGAATGGGTTCTAAAGCCACTCGTATGATGCGCCAGAGGTGAGTTGCAGAGCCCCTCAATGAAAAGGCTTTTATGACGTCATCACCTTCCTCTTCCAGGTGACCCTTCATGCCTGTCACAAACAGGCATGATGCTCTCAAAGTCCTCCATCCACGTGTTCAACATTACCGCACCATCACAGAACAGCCCATCCTCACTCTCTTTGACAATGTAGAGGCACCAGTTCCTGGGGAATTCAACCGGAAAAGCAAAAAACCTTTCTTCACGCGACCGTGGCAGAATGCAGAAGGGCACCCAAAGGGCTTTGATGACTAGTGGAGGATTGCAGGGCTGCACGACTGCAAGACTGATAAGCTTGGTGGGCTCGTGGGCGATCCCGATAGGTTTCGGCTTCTTCCTGGTGTTGACCGGAGAACGTCTAGGTCCGTTCCATGCCCTCTCCTGCTGCCACTCAGGTCCATAGAACATAGACTTTTTCCTATCTAGGTTGGGCATGCCCACGCACCGCACTGGCCCGTCGTCTCGTCTCTTCCCCCCGTAATTCCCTGGTCGACCAAGCCAGAAACTGTTATCTCACACCCCCCACCATTGATCCCATATTTCTCAGAAGTGACTTTGCGTTGATATCGACCACCAGCGACACCATCGATTTCTACCAAACGCAATATGCACATCGTTTTCAACGTCAATTCTTCTCTGGTTGGTGGGGTGTACCTGCCCTGTACCCCGTATTCACCCCTGCGACAGTACGGGGATTCATGGACATCAAGATCCCTGATTATTGACACCGTAGTTCCACCAGGCAATGCACGTATTGCTGGGACCCCGCCAACCTCGAACTCGAAGACGCAGACGCCATGGAAGTACCCTGGCAGCAGGGGACCAACGACGCATTTTGGCGTGGCGCAACAACAGCAAGCAGGATTTTCTTCTCCAACACCGGCGACGCTATTTCCTGTGCGTAGCATCCACAGTGTCCGATTCCACCCTCAACCGCACTATCATATTTGAAGACTCGCCCAACTCAGGCTGGTATGTCAACACATGCGTATCAGCGACAAAGTGGGGGATACGGCGTTTGTCAAAGCTGTGGCAGGAGGATGCGTTGAAGCATGGTCGTCGCCTTGGGGATGCGCTGCCACTTGGGGAACATTGGTGAAGTAGATTTCTTGTGGGTTTGGATGTTGAGTCTTGGTATGTTATCTTTTTTGTTCTTTTTTCCGCTTGCTTATCAAGTGATCCAAAGTACATTTTATTCCGCTCTTATTGACCCATCAAGTAATATATAGCATCGCAGCATACTTTTCGGGTCCAACACGCTCAATACTGCTCACTGTTCTTTGGATCTCAGCAAACGCATTGTCAAGTTATTCAGTCACCGCATTGACGAATGAGGAGGGCCGCTGGGTGGAATGGAGCAGTTCCGCCTCATCGGTCTTCACCATTTGCTGAAGCGTTGTTTGTAGCATGTGCTTAACGGAAATTCGCTTGGTTCGCGTTCGAAACCTTGCTTTCACAATCTGGTCCCCGCCCATCCGTGCTTAAACCAGGTCACTTTATGGTAAAGAAGATTGCAGTGGGCGAGTTGTCCATGTACCTTCTCAGAATCCTCCAAGTGTGCTTGCTGGAATGGCTGCATCATCCCAACATCATCACGTACCAGTTTGTGCTCGTTCTATAAGCCCCCTTGGGCCGCGTGCTCATCCCCCCGAACAAGTCATGCATGGCCCGAAACTTGCCAATCCCCACCCCCCCCCCCCCCTTTTTCGGCCCCAAAGTGCCGACCGTTCACATTTTGATGCAATGGGCGGAGGGTGGCAGCCCCGATTCGCTCCTTCTCCGATGTCTTCAATGATCCTCTCCTCTCAGACGAGGAGACGGACATGCTCAAGACCCTCCTCGCCAACAATCCCGGTCTAGAAGTCACACCAAGCATTCTCCTCCAATTCATCGCAGAGAAGACGCGACATTCTCCCAGTCCAGACACCACAACGACGAACCTATCGCCCGCGGTCGTGATCAGGAACGCAATACTCCCTCCGACCACCATCGCTCGTCCAGCAACGAATCCACCGGTGCTCCTTATTATCAGCCCTCGTCAGGAAGCAGGCCTCCCTCTCGCGGACCACCCCAAACACCCTTTGGTAGATCCCCATTCGACCTAGACTGTCGACAGCGCTCAACCCCACTCGCTAATGCCTTCTCAAGCTGGACCGGCAAACGACCCGCACCAGCGGCCCGCAGGAGAAGAAAGGGAAGGGGGAGAAAGAAGAAGTTTATTTTGGCACCCCTGAAGACTTTATCAAGACAGCAGATGCGTTCCTCAACAAACCCCCTAAGAAGAGTATGTCTGGAACGCCTACCTTGCAGATTGAATACAAACCACACACAGACATATGCTCCCAAGCCCGCGGCAACACATACCTCGCCGACCACCCCACTGCCACCCAATGTAGACCAGACATCATCACATATTCGTCCGAATTCACCACCTCCGGTCATAGAATCTCCTGAGGCGCTCTCGAGATTGTCATCGAGTATCAGTCTGCCGGAAAATCCAACAAAGACTGTGTCAAGCAAGCGGTATCCTATGCGGCGTATCTGCTCGAGGCACGGCCAGATCTGAACTCGGCACTAGGACTGTTGGTGAAGCCAAATGGTCTGCACTTCTTCATCTGTGATGCTTCCGGTGTCAAAGAGCTAAAACTGATTGAAAGCGAGGAACGCTACATTCCATTGGAAGCGATGATCACATACCTCAATGACCGCCAGAGTACTGCTCTGGACCCGTCACTGGAGAGGATAATCGACAATGAATCTCGCGTCATCTTTAACTTGACTCTGGATGATGGCTCAATGCTCAACGCTTACCATCACCAATATGCAAGCAACCCCTTTGGTCGCAGGACTCACATTTTCATTCGCCCCGATGGTCTCATAAAGCACAATGGGAGGGTCGTACCGGTAATCAAGGACCAATGCATTCGGACAGGACAGCGTTTCACAGAACGGGCGATCTTGGAGGAGATTCACGGGATCCAAGCGGGCCTCACTTACCCGGCGGTTGCTTCAATGGTATTCTGGCGCCAAGTTGAAGGAGGTTCAGCTGGGGATTGAATCAAGTACCGCATCGGATTGGAGGATTATGGCACCGGGTTCATGGGGCTGAAAACGCCGAGGGAGGTATTGTGGACGATTTATGATTTATTAGAGGGTGAGCTGTTGAGGTCTCGCTTTAAACAATTCTAACAGTATCTCCAGTGACGCGTGGCCTTTATCACGATCGGCAGGCTCGCCATCGGGACCTCAGCCCGGGAAATGCTGTGATTCAACAATATGTGCAGGAGCCTAGCCCGGACACAATTGAGAAAGTTTCTGCCGGCTACATCCGGCATCTGCTTGGAAAAGAGTGCGTGGTTCACATATAATCCAACTGCATTTGTTAACATGGGCTGTAGTCTGAATCGTTACGCATCTTCACTCATTCTCATTGATTTTGGCTATGCCGAAAAGCTGAGATCTAGCGGGGAGGCTGTTGGGCAAGGGCGGACTGTACGTGGCGCCACTAATACTTTGTGCCTTCAGTAGTACTGACGTGCCAAAAGGGTACTCCGGTATTTATCGCTCGGGCTGTTCAGCGAGGCCACCCACTCCCAGCCAAACCCCCAATGCTTTCCCAGCATTACCATACATCGACCCCAACATAGCCAAGAACTATAGAGAGGTTTATCCCGAACGCTTTAAGGCTTTTAATGGCCCCACGGACGAGGTCATTGTTCTGCGTAAAGATACTTCTTCATTTCCGCAAGGTTGACAAAAAGCCGCATTCCTGTGGGGAAGGCATGGGTCTTGCCATTAAGGCATGGATTATACTGACAAATCGCTTTGGGGAAATTGTCTATCTGGATGCCTGCCGATACGCTGCCAAAACTACACACCACTGCCCCTACATCAACATTGCTGCCGTTGTTGTCTTTGCCGTCGCTGAAGATCAAGACCTGCAAGCAAAAATCCCTCACCGCGTGCCATCGCTTTGGGATTTGGGCGTTGACCTCGCTAGATGGGTCACAGAGACTAGGCTTTTTATCCTTTGAGAATGGGTCCATATACAACAGGTGAGTCCTGGCACATGGCAATCACCGAATATCCCCGAACAGAACCTGACATAAGCAGAGTTGAAAACCCTCGCACTCAGCTGCGCCGAAAACCAACCCTACACCCCCATCCCCCCCTTTCCCAATCCCCCCCCTTCTCTTTTGACCCGGCCGTCACGGGGGATATCGGTACCAGAGTTGGGAGATATTCGCCGTTTCGACCTACCTTTTTTCACCAATCCCCCCGTACCCCCCCCCCCTTCCCCCCCTTTTTTGGCCTGGCTGTCTCGGAGGGTATCGGTACCAGAGTTGGGAGATACCCACCATTTCCGCCTGTCCTTCTTTCACCAAACCTGCCATCCCCTTCCCCCCCTTTTGACCCAACCATCCCACGGGGTATAAACGCCAACACCAGGGGGTACCCACCGCCCCGGCCAGTTCTTTTTTGGCCAGCCTAACAGCCCCCTTCTCCGGCTTAACTGCCCCCACAGACACTGGCGTCAGCATTGGAAGACGCCGGCGGCATCAATTGCCCACTTTCTTTGGCCAGTCCCCCAACGCCCCCTTCCCTTTGGCTCAGCCCCCCTGGTGCTGGTGTTGAAGGGCGCCTGTTGGACCTGCATCTCTTTACAGGCCCTGGATCCCCCATACCCAACTCCCCACGCCCAAATCTTGGCCAAACGCCCTTGCCTAACCCCTCAATGGAAGACCCCAAGCATGTGAGTCCCTGTTGTCATTGCAATGCCTGATGTTCTAATTGTTTGTTTTCAGGATGAGCCGATCGAATATGGGGAAATATGTCCTATTGTTGTGATCGATGAAAGGGAAATGGACCAGCTGTTCAGTGCTGCAGTTAATGCTGAACCCATGGCCGATCTCGGCTGTCTTTCTGGTCCTGGCCATCCCAGCCATCCTTCTGACACTAGCGACTTTTCTGACATTGGCGATTTCTTATTGCTATCAGATGGGGAGGAGAGCAACACAGGAGCCCAGTCAAACCAATTCCTATTGCCTATCCCATCCATCCTGCCCACCCCGCTCACCCTGCCTACCCCGCTCACCCTGCCTACCCCACTCATCCTGCCTACCCTGCCTATCCCGCCCATGCCACCCATTCAGTCCATCTCACCTGTCTTGCCCACTGTACCCTCTAATGGCCTTGAACAACCCAAAAGTGCGTTTGTCATTGCTTCTGTCATATGGGTCCTGTCTCAAACGTTTATTCACAGGTTACCCGGTGCCTACACCTACTTCCATTCAAAACCAGGCAAACGGTGCCAAGCAACCACTCAAAGGGGCTATGACTACATCCCTCCACAAAAAACGCAAACGCAAACGCAAACAAAAACAAAAATGCAAGCCCAATGCCTCGAAGGCCAAACGGCGTAAGGCTCGGTATGAAAATACCCGCATCAATGGCTTTGTCATTCCCTCAAAAATTCGAGCAAAGCTGATTACGATAACCACCGCCATCAGTACGCCTCTCAATATGGGTATCTTGCCTATAAAAATTGGCTCCTATCAAGCCCGGCCCAATGTCAAGTCTCCTGGTGATAAATCTCTTCCAGGCCTTACGCTTCCAGCACTTCTTGATGCAAAATACACGCTTATTACATGGGATGGTAAGTAAATTTTTGACTGGGTATTGGGCATTTTTAATGGCATTTTAATCAGGAATTACCCCACGCCCCCTTCTTGATATACATGGTCGAGTTGTAGCTGTTCTGGCTGGCATGTCTACGCGTGATGACTTTGCAAATAAGTGTGAGAGACTATTTACGGCTATGACTGAAGTAGCAGACTTTGCTGGGCTTAGGGGCAAAAATAAGCGTCACCCCCGCGGTAGTTATCCAGCTATAAACGTTGGTATCACACCAGGCCAAGGACTGATAGAACCTGGCTTTTTGAAACATAACCAGTACAGGAATGTTGCGGAGTCTTTGTTGGCTAATAAGGACTTTCAAGACTTGGCCGAGTTCCATAGCTGTAAGGACCTTTATTCCCTATCAACCATTTGCTTACCTCCCCATTCCCAGATTTGCTGAACATGTGGTGTCCTCGAATGTATAATCGATTCCGGGAGTGTCTCGACCGATTAGTTGCCCATGAGACGCTTGGAACTAAGCTCAGGCGACTGGCACCTCTCAATGCCTACTCTACAGCAACTTTCAACTTTGGGCCAGAGGCTTTTACAACCCGTCACCGAGACACTTTGAACTATCCATGGGGCTGGTGCGTTATTCAGTCCCTTGGATATTTTGATAAGGCCAAAGGTGGACATATGGTACTTGACGATATCAAGCTGGTTATTGAATTTCCAGCCAACTCAATTATTTTTATTCCATCTGCATCATTTATACACGCCAATATCCCAATTCAAGAAGGCGAGGCCCGAGCATCACTTACACAATATTTTCCGGGTGGGCTTCTTCGATATGTTGATTATGATTTTACAATGCAAAAGCTGCTGAACAAGGAGAAATCACCACCGGAGCCTTTGGATAATACCCGGAAGTGGGCTTGGGATATTGGTTCAAACATGTATCAAACCATTACCGATCTTATTCAATACACTAGCTAGTTACTTGCGTGGCTTTTTTTTGATTTTCTATTTTTTTTACCATATAATTTATATTACTGCTTGTCTGATCAGGCATACCGCTTAGTATACTATGGTCGGTTGGGAGGTCAGATCAACATTCATATCTTGCTTTCCACTAGCTCAATTCGAGTGGATGTGGAGAAAAACAATATTACCCTTCATCACTCCGCCGAAAAGGACCTGTCGGAGTTTCAACCCCTTCTTAGCAAGCGCAAGTTAGACACATTGTATTAGAGCCCCTATTGACATTGATGGCATCAGGCTGGAGTTCGAAGAATAGCTGGGTGGGAACGCAGTAACTGATGTGACTGTCCGACCCCTAGTCTTATCCGACCTCTAGTCTTGTCTGACCTCCCAACCGACCATAGTACAATGCTAGTATGAGCTAGGTCCAATCTATATGCGTACTAATAGGTATGGATTCTCATAGGTTTAAAACAGATGTGGGTATGTATGGTCCTCGGATAAGAATCAGGGGTTCATATTACCCACTTGTCAATATAAGTGTTAAAGATTTCCACACCATGAGGCAACTGCCGAGCACATCAAGCCCTAAGATTTCCAAAGGATACTCCACGGTCCTAAATATAGAGGGGTAGACGTCAATGATTCGACTGACTCCACTCCTAACTCCACCATGCAAACCTTGTATTATATAAGAAGCCACAACAGAGGGCCCAGACGACCCATCCAAAATGAAAACCGCCAATAACTCCCCCCATCATCTCATACCACTATACTGTAACCAACCCGAGCAAACACAGAGCGATACTGAGGAATCATCTGACTTCCCACCTATCCGAGAACGGAAGAGCCTATCCCCTGCACGTTTTGCCAATAATTCTCCCCATTCTCGTCATCAGATAGCTCAGAGCCCCCCACCCAAACCTTTGTTATCCAGCGAGGAGGAATCACAGTCTTCTCTTCAACCACAGCGCTATCAACAGAAAAGCCTTGGGTTAGGACGAGCAAACATACTCAACACGGTTAATGGGACTGCATTAGGACAACACACTAAGGTAAGTATATATATCATTGCTAATAGACCCATGATAAACTCAAACACGATTACATTTTGTCACCAGATCAAACCCACATACAAGCGAGGCATTAGAGCTCTAGATAGTGGAGCCACTGATGACCTACGGTCAAAGAGGCGGCGTTATACTTACTCTGATGAAGACAACATGAATCAGATACAGCGCGAGTTTGTTGTTATCAAGGAGGAGCTTAAGAAGATTGCTGCCGAAGCTAGAGAGGAAAGGCGGGAAATAAGCAACGCATTGGGGGCACTTCTTCAAGAAGTGCAACGAGGATCTTAAGTATGATATATATAGCTGTTTGAGGCGTATTTGCTGTATATCAATGTATATTAATACAGCAATATTTATGGTGCCATAATAGAAAAGATTGTATTGATCCTTATTGAGTAGCTCTTATCGGTAATTATACCAATAATCAACTGGAATTGTTCCTATAAGGGGTATTTATCTTTGCTAGTCATAAATTTTCCTAATAGTAGTCATCACCATTATTAACGGCTATCATGCTTATCTGTGGCAAACATGCTTATCTATTGCTATCACACTTATCCATGATTATTATCCTTATCTATGGTTATCATGCTTATCTATGGTTATTGCACTTATCTATGGTTATCATACTTATCTATGGTTATCATACTTATCTATGGTTATTATACTTATCTATGGTTATTATGCTTATCTATGGCTATTACGCTTATCTATGGTTATTATGCTTATTTGTAGCTATCATACCTATCTATGGCAATCATGCCTATCCGTTGCAATCACACCTATCTATGGCAATTACATGTATTTGCAGTGCTCACACTTATCAGCAGTAATCTTGTTTATCTGGAGCAATCACAGCTGTTTGTAGTAATCTTCGCCACAAGTAGCAATAATCCCTATCAGATGGGATCAGTAGTGATTGCGTATATAATACGATATGGGAGTTTTCTAAAGCTTTTAAGCCAGCTGAAAAGCTGAGGGCCTTATCCGTGCTAATATGGGCATATTTGCATATAAATGCATTTTTTGATTTTTCCGACATATAACGCCAGGGGATTGCTGAGGGTTACACACCTGGCACTTATACATAGCCACACCATAGTAGTCACTCGCTTTGCCACCAGCTAAGTAAGTCCAATGCTCTCTCCTGCCTTGATTCTCTCACCAATCATGGTCCTAGTCGCATTGTCCGACTTGTTAAAGGTACTTCAGATCTTACATTGATCTGGTGCATATCAGACTGATTGTTTTCTATGGGTATTACTGGCATTGCCTTGCCTGCAGTATATCGATTGTTATGGCAAATCTGTTTCCTGGGTTTGAAGAAGGGGGAAAATTGGCTGAAGCAGAGGAAAATAATAAATCCGGCGCTACAGCGCATGAAGAATTCCGGCGCACTGGTATGCTTAGCGATGTGGAGAGGGCGATTGAGAATTTCCAGCGGGCGTTGTCGCTCACCCCTAATGGTCATGACGACAAACCAAAGTACCTCAATAACCTCGGAACTTCCCTCTGTGATCGGTTTCGGCACATGGGGGTATTCAGTGACCTCAAGGAGGCTATTAATTACCAGCTGCAAGCCGTGTCCCTCAGCCCCAATGGTCATGCCAACAAACTACTGTATCTGAATAATCTCGGAAATTCCTTACTGAGTCGGTTTGAACACACGGGGAGGCTCAGCGACCTTGAAGAGGCTATCAATCACCAAGAGCAAGCCGTGTCACTCACTCCTCATGATCATGTCAATAAACCACTATACCTCAATAATCTCGCACTTTCCTTGACGGATCGATTTAAGTGGACAGGGATGCTCAGTGACCTCGAGAAGGCTATCAATCACCTCGAGAAGGCCGTGTCACTCACTCCTCATGATCATACCAACAAACCGCTGTATCACAATAATCTCGGAAATTGCTTCGAGAAACAATTTCGGCGCACAGGGAGACCCAGTGACCTCGGGAATGCTATCAACCACCTTCAGCAAGCCGTGTCGCTCACTCCGGATGATCATGCCAGTAAAGCACCTTGTCTCATAAATCTCGGAAATTCACTCCAGAGTCGATTTGGGCACACAGGGATGCTCGGTGACCTCGAGGAGGCTATCAATCACAAACAGCAAGCCGTATCACTCATTCCCGATGATCATGCCGACAAATCAGCATATCTCAATAATCTCGGAAATTCATTTCACTATCGATTTCAGCGCACAGGGGTACTCGATGACCTTGGAGAGGCCATCAATTACCAACGGCAAGCCGTGTTGATCACTCCCGATAGCCATACCAGCAAACCACTGCACCTGAGCAATCTCGGAATTTCCTTCGAGAGTCGATTTGGGCATACAGGGATGCTCAGTGACCTTGAAGAAGCCATCAACTATAAACAACAAGCTGTGTCACTCACTCCTGATGGTCATGCTGATAAACCAGACTATCTCAACAATCTCGGAAATTCCTTCAAGAGCCGATTTGGGCACACAGGAATGCTCACTGACTTGGAGGCGGCCATCAATCACCAACAGCAAGCCGTGTCACTCACCCCTGATGGTTACGCCGACAAACCAATGTATCACAATAATCTTGGAATTGCCTTCCACGATCGATTTAAGTGTACAGGGATGCTTAGCGACCTCGAGGAGGCCATCAATCACCAACAGCAAGCCATGTCACTCACTCACGATGGTCATCCTGACAGACCAGAGCATCACAATAATCTTGGAATTGTTTTCCACAGTCGATTTCGGCGGACGGGGACGCTCAGTGACCTTGAGAAGGCCATCAATCACCAACAGCAAGCTATATCACTCACTCCTGACAGCCATACTCGCAAACCACAGTATTTCAATAATCTCGGAATTTCTTTTGAGAGTCGATTTTGGCGCACAGGGCTACTCAGTGACCTTAAGACGGCCATCAATCACAAACAGCAGGCCATGTTACTTACTCCCGATCACCACCTCAAAAAATCATCGTATCTCAATAATCTCGGAATTTCCTTCGAGACCCAATTTAGGCGCACTGCATCGCTGAGCCATTTGGATGAGGCAATTTCACATATTCGACTAGCTGCCACCTCTAACACCGGCCCCATATTGCTCCGATGCCGTGCATCCCGCCGCTGGGCTCGCCTAGAAGCTGAAAGGAACCCTCTTGATGCTTTGCCTGCATACCGCCATGCTATTAACCTCCTTCCACAACTTGCATGGATCGGTGATCCCATTATCACGCGCCATTCACAGCTCATCGACCTCGCTGATTTTCCCGTGGAAGCTGCTGCATTTGCCCTTGATCTTGGCCGTCCAGATCTCGCGCTTGAGTGGCTCGAGGCAGGACGCTCAGTCGTCTGGAATCAACTACTCCACTTCCAAACGTCTGTCGATCACCTCCGTCAGGCTCACCCAGATCTTTGCACAGAATTCACACAAATCTCAAATGAGCTCCAAGATGCAGCTACTCGAGGTCATAACATAAATACATCCAGCACTACCAAGGACCCCATTTCACTCGAGACAGAAACTCAACGGCATCATCGTCTCGCAGAGAGGTGGGATTTACTTGTCAAGAATATCCGATCACTTCCAACATTTGAGGACTTCCTTGCTCCGAAAAAAGCCTCCGCTCTCATGGAAGCTGCTAGCTCAGGTCCTGTTGTGGTCATTAATGTTCATAAGCGCCGTTGTGACGCTTTGGTGCTTGTCCGAGGAAGAGATCGGGTGCTCCATATCCCATTGAACAACCTTCATTATGACGATTTGATGAAGATACACGACTCACTCCAACAATATATTGCAAACCCTTGCCGTGCTCGAAGATGGGAGGATCGTGCTGGTGGTGTGGCTCGCCCAGTGGGCCGTTCGCTGGTAGTCGGGATACTCGAGCAAATCTATTCAAAGGTTGTCTATCCTATCCTGCGAGGCTTGGACATGATGGTAATGGATACTTGTTCCTACAAAACACATATGTACTGATATTGACTCCAGATACCTAGATCAGAATCCTCCCCTCTTCCCCGCGTCTGGTGGTGCCCAACCGGACCTCTCATGTCATTTCCACTCCATGCTGCCTGCCGTACAACCGGAACCAAGACGGATGGAACATTCAATTATGTTATCTCGTCATACACCCCAACAATTAGTGTCTTACTCAAGGCACGATCAATGAAACATCGACTATTTAATCAACTTGCTGGGATTGTTATGACCGATACACCTGGTCAAAGCTCGCTTTCCGGCACTAACGTGGAAATTATGAAGATACAAAAGCTCTTCGCGGCCAACTCTAGGTGGGGTTTCGAGATGCTTCGAAACGAGCAGGTGACAAGGGAGCAGGTACTCACCCACATGGCAACCAGCAGCTGGGTTCACTTTGCATGCCACGCTACCCAGGATAAGCAAGAGCCCACGCAGAGTGGCTTCTGCCTCCATGATCAACGCCTGACTATTATGGACATTATCGCCAAGCCATTTGAGCATGCTGACTTTGCATTCTTGTCAGCTTGTGAAACGGCGACTGGAGACAAGAAATCGTCAGACGAGGCAGTGCATATTACCGCTGCAATGCTGGGGGCAGGATATCGGAATGTGATTGGGACGATGTGGGCGGTACCCGATGAGGCAGCTCCGAGAGTTGCGGCAAAGGTGTATGAGGTGCTTCTTTCCGGAAGAGAACCGGACAGTGACCAAGCAGCGCGAGCACTTCATGAAGCTGTGAAAGAGATACAAGAGTCAGACCACAATTCATATACTTACTGGGTGCCATTTGTTCATTATGGCGCATGATGTAGTAACGCGAGCAGAGCTTGTACTACCATTGGATATGCATATACATTGAAGTTTGAGATTACCATTATTGCTGGAGGATTGTCTAGTCCCAAGTAGCGTAGTGGTAGAACGATTTGCTTCGGCGAGGAAGGAATTATGCAGAGGTTCTGTTTCCTATCAGAATGCGCATGTACAGTAGCTTTGACTATCATTATGTCGATTTGTGAGAACTATCATTAGAACAGGGTGAGGAAATGTAGAGGAACGCATATGCAGGTATAACTACCAGAATATTCTCTGCCCTCCACCCTACTATTGCCGTGATTCTCGACTTGGGGAGTGAGAGGCAGGACGACAGTTTCTGATTAGGACAATGTTAACCAGATAAATACTGAGTGACAAGCAGGATGAGTGGTAGAGATGTCGAGGGCCCGAGTTGTGACATGATTAGAAAACGCACATAACTTTGCCAGCACTGCATCTGCTAGCTATGAAAAGCATCATTATCCAGGGGGGGGGGGGGGGAAAGTTGGAAGAGCATGCACACAGACAACCTCGATTCGAGTGCCCTCTGCCCTCCACTTGACAATTGCCTTGTTCCTCTACTTGGCAAAAAGTCGAGAAGTTCCTCGCGCGCATTTCTGCTGGAATGGGCATCGCTGGGAGGCGGGGAGACTACTTCCGACCAGGCCAATGGCGGCTGTCTGTTCTGGATGAGGAACAAGCAATTAGATTAGCGACGAGTGGTGTTCGGGTTGTACAAAGGGGATATCCGGACATGTAGGAGAAGGAGCATGCTGAGGTTATTGACGTGTTTCCCTGGAGGCAGGTGTCCTTGTACCGGGAGAAGGCACCGGCATAGTACTTCTAGGGAGAATGGGAGACTAGAGGTCAGGATGTTAGCTGATGGGGATGGGAGAGTCAAGGGAGCCATTAAAAGGAGTCTGCATGTCCTCTGAGAGAGAAACACCCAGAATTTCTTCTTGTTCAACGAGGCTGCAATGTCTCCACCGATCAATTATTAATGGAGAGGTAGAGGTATACACCGGTAATTGAAGAGGATGGACGGATAGAGAAGGAGTGTGCGTGGAATGCGAAACAGTGGAAACCAGAAGAGCCATGTCGACACTGTGAATGCCAGGGACTGAGGGATAACTCGCGCTCTCCTCTCCTCCGGGGCCAGTGCCAGACTGACGCTCGTCTCAGTCACAACACAGCACACACTCGCTTTCCCATCATCCAAGTGAGTGCAACGCCTCCTACGTCGAGTTTCCCACTGATCGTGGCCATAGTCGCATCATCTGACTCTTCGTAGGTACCTAAGGTCATGGGCTGATGTCGGTACATCGGACTGATTGGCGATTTGAAGCGGCGATGAGAGTTTACAGCAGACGCCGTTGCTCTTTCCCAATGATCATACCTGCAAACCAATGTGCCCCACCAAACCTCGCGAGTTGCTTTGAGAGTCGATTTGGGCGCACAGGGATACTCAGTGACCTCGAGAACGCCATCGATCACCAATAGGTAGCCGTGCCACCCACGTCTGACAATCATGCCGACGAAGCAACGTACCTCAGCGTTCTAGGGATAGCCTCCAGAGTATATTTGGGCAGGCTTCTCAGTGATATCCATAATGTTGGCAAAGCGTGCATCATTTTGTATTGCCATTAGATGTGTATATTAAAATCTTACTCTACCACCGCTATTGTGGGAGGTGGGTCTAATACCGAAGGGCACAGCAAATATTCTATCTCACGCAGAATGACATGGTTATGTTTATGTGGAGGCCCTGTGGTCATTAAAATGCGCATACAGCTTGGCCGTCACCATACCGTACCACCTGGGAAAAGTGTCATTTGAATAGGTGGGGAGAAAGGTAGTGGAGCATACATATAGGCGATTTTTATTGGAAATGTCCCCTGTCCTCCGCTCAGCTATTGCTCTGGTTTCCGACTTGGACAAGAGGGCAAGAAACTCGAGCGCATTCATGCTGGGGACTCCTGCGAGTTCGATGGTGGCGCAAGCGTCGTAGATGCTGGGGGAGTGGGAGATGGGGAAAGCAGTTTATGACTAGGACAGTGGTGGCTATCAGTTCTGGACGAGTAGCAAGTGAAAAGAGAGGGCAAGTGGCGGGAATATCGATAGTTCGAGTTGTGCAGGGGATGTACACACACATACAGGTCAATGAGGCCGTTGATGGAGGCCGAGGTAGCAGCCGATCAGGTCGCGGGGGTCGAGGAGGGTCTGAACAACACTTGCTTCATGGGGAGGTCAAGGGGCGCCTAATGTAGCCGAGAAACACTTGATACCCATGTAGACCCTATCACAACGGCTTTCGAGTGCGCGAGAATCAAAAAGACGGGACATCCGAGTGGGAGAAAGGATGGATGTTGAGAGCACCAAGTGGACCTTCATTCACCGATTAACCCCCCTTTTTTGCGCCCCATCTCATCCATCGGCCCCCTTGGCACTAACAGAACCCCAGAGGAGCGGCCGCATCACCGAAGGGAGCATGTGGTTTTGAAGTCGGCATATCCACCTTTCGTGATGCTGCGGGAATGTTCAACATGACGTAGGAGAGGGATGAAAGAGCACGCACTTGAAGCAGAGCTCGAAAAGTCTCTCGTTGTCACCATGGTGCTTGCAGACTTGCAAGAGGATGGCTTAGTCCCAAGAAATGTAGCAATATCCCATCGGATAGGATAGCATGATTCCGTGGAGATCTTGTGGTTCATGGATTGCGCATAGATTCACCAGCGCCATGTCCATTACTATGAACAACATCAGAACAGGGAGAGAGAAAGCCGGGAGAGCACGCACATGAGCAACCCTCAACTCGAATATCCTCTGTCCGCCACAGCCCTGCTCCTCGGCTTAGCTAAAAGATCAAGCTTCAGGAAGCGCCTCGTGCGTATTTCTGCTGAAGACTTGGGAGTTAGACGCAGGCGAGCGTTGCGGATGTTGGGGGGGGAAGGGGGGAAGGGAGGGAAACTGATTTATGAATAGGCCAATGAAGCCTGTCGGTTCTGCAGAGGAGACAGAGACAAGGATTAGTGAGGTCGAGATCATGCAAAGGGCGTACTGTATGTGAAGGGGAAGAAGCTCACTGAAGCTGTCGACGCAATTCTCTGGGCGCAGGTGTTCTCTGATAACAGAGCAAACACAGACGTGGTTTGTTGGGAAGAATGGCAGACCATGGAGGTCAAGGTAGCAGCTGACGAGGATACGAGGGTTGAGGGAGTCTTTGAGAAGGGCACCTGCCATCTACCCACTCAAAGAGGGACACCCGGAGTATCCTCTCGCTTGAAGAACCTGTAGTACCTCCATCGATCGGTCATTGACAGAAGGTTGAGTACAGGGTGGCGGGGTGCTGAACATTTGAGTGAGACGCTGGTAATTGAAGTGTACATACACAGAATGCGAAAAGACAGAAACTGTGGACACTTGTGCTTGGTTCACGTGACACTGCAAATAGACGCCCCATTCCTGCACAGTCGTGCGAATGGATGAGCAACGCTTTTTCTCTACTAACTGGCTCGCAATTTTAGCCACCGATAGAAGTATGTATTAGACATCGTGCTTCCCTCAAGACAATTAATATTCAAGTTGGGTTGTTCAAACCATTCTTTCCGGAGCATATTGACCAGTTCCCTACCTTTTCATTTGCCTGGAATTTTGATGTGTATGCATCACAATTACAGACTTGCGCTAAATGATGTGCTGAGAACGGGAAGGACAGTAGATACAACATTATTAGATAAGAATCCTATCAGTGAGCCCCGGCCGAGATGTGCTTGACCCTTTCAAATGGCAAGTATACTCACACTTTCATCACTTCTTTGAGATCTGTACCTTGCACTGGTAGTAACATGCGATTAATGTTTAAATTTATATCTTCAGCAATACCTCGGCTAGCTCGGGCAGGACCCAGTGACTCGCCGTGCCCTGTCGAATCTCTTCCTACTTCTTTTGAGTATTGAGAATGGGTTCAAGAAGAAAATGGATGCTCTCGGGCGGATGCTACGACTTCTGT